>JAODAL010012734.1:0-94231 GCA_025379985.1 Phyllomedusa bahiana
TTCCCAAACATGGTGGATATATAGACAAAAACAACAGTGTGTCATCACGGGCTAAAGCCTTCATTCATGTGAAGTTTCCCATTTGATTAAAAGCAATTTGTATCAACTTTAAAGGGAACCTGTCACTTAGGTTTGTCCCCCTTGCTGGGGGCAGCACAAGCTCGTGTCGACCTGTTTTCCCCCAGCGCGTGTCCCTTATTCTGTAGAGCGCAGTTTTTGAGCATTTCCCCCCTCAAATCTTATTCTGAGCAGGTTTAGCCCACCCCCCAAAGGTGCTCCGCCCCCACGACCAGTTATTCCCCTGTTTTTACCTTTCAAAGTAATGGGTTTGTCAGTTGAGGTGGGCGGGCAGCCTCGGTGGGGGGGGTTTTGAAAAAAACTGCATTGAAGGACTCTTCGAAATGCTCTTCTGGCTGAAAATTGAGATTTGAGCTTAAATACACGAAACTCCGCATTTACAAAAAAGGGGACACAGCATGGAAACAGCAGGTCTGACTCTAGCTTGTGCCCTGCCCCTCAGCCGGGGGGGCCTTTTAAAACCTATGTGACAGGTTCTTTTTAAATTTAAATGTTACTGCCTCGTGTAGGCTGGAATCCACGGGTAACATTTTAAGACCCCAAACCAGGAAAACCCAAGTAGGACGGATCACTTTTTTGGGCTCTAAAACTGCATTTGTGTTTTCAACCTTTAACAAATTTTCTTTCCCCAGACAGTTAGAATTAAATAATATATCGTAGGGTAGGCTACCTCCAGGCCCACCTTGGTGTGATTGCCCCCTACTTGAGAAGGGACCCCCCCGCCTCCTCTTTTTTCATAAAAAGATCCGTGGTTATCGGGGCCGACGCTCATCCACCTATTCTCCTCCAAATAAAGGAGGGAGGGGGAAAAAGCCACAAAAAACCCCTTTGACTTTTTTTTTGCCGGTTGGGGGGTAGTAAAAAATAAACGTATCCCCACAGGGACCTCCCCCAAAAACATTAAAAAGGGGGGTTTTTTGCTTCTTCATTTAGCTGTTCTCTTTAAGCTTGATGCTCCACTTCCTGAAATTTAGGGGCATTTTTTTCCCTCCCAGCTGGGTGTTTCTTAACTGATGAATATCCCCTTTACTGTTCATGCTAGCTCCGTGCCCCCCCCCCCATATTCCCCTGTCCTCCCCCTTTTGCGTTTATTTTGTAAGAGCTTTTTTTAAAACCCAAACCAAGCTTGAAATTTGTCGTCCAGTTCTTTTATGAACTCGCATGATCTCTCACAGCTGGGGTTTGTACAGTTGAATCCTTTCCAGAGCAAGATCCGTTCCCTTCATTTTACATAAGGCCCCGGACGCCCCAATTCTGCTGTTTTATTTTGTAGCAGTAGCTGCAAGTGCCCAATGAGGGGGCAGTTAGTTTTTATAGAGGGGAAATTTTTTTTTTTTTTTTTTTTTTTTTCCCCCGGGGGGGCCCGGGGCCCCCTTAACCGCAGGGGGCTTTAAAGGCCCGTTTTGACAAATTCCTTTTTTTTTGTTTTAAAAAAGGGACACCCGCAGTGTCAATGAGGAGGCAATAGCTGTTTTGAGTCAAATTTTTTTGTCGGCCCCAAAATTATGAAGGGGAAAAGGCGGGAAAATGCAGCCCCCTGAAAAATTTTTCCCGGGGTTTGAACGAATTTTAAAATTATTAGACCCCTCAGCTAATGAAATCCCAAGGGGTGGGACCCGGGAACCGGCACTGGGGACCCTGTTTTTTCGGGAAAATTAAGATAAGGGAAAAACTGTGAAAAAAGACACCCTTTGTTTAATGAATCCCAATTCCCATAGTTGCTTGTTTTCTCTGCCCCCTTTTCTAAAGGGACCATTTAATGAAAAGTAAAAACCCCTTTTTTAAAAATTTGCACCAATGGAAGGTTTTTGGGGGACTCAATGAGTAGTGGGTGTAGATGGAAGTGACAAATTGCTAAACCTTCGGTGTTACTTTCCTTTAATAGTAAAAATAAAGTATATTTTATTTAGAACAAATTTTTATTTTAGTGGATGCCATTTTCCTCGTCATGGACTGGAATTTTGGGATATTTTTAGATCAAAAATTATTTAAAAATAAAAAACTCAGAAGCAAGAGAAGTTTTAATTTTTAACCCCCTAATTCCCCGGGTTTGGGAAGATGAGTTGGTTGTATTAAAACGGGGGCCTTTATGGGGGGTGGCAGTCGACGGCTATTTACACACAAAAAACCCAAGTGTATTTCACTGCCCACCGTTATTTGGGGGAGAAATGAAAAAATTTCCCCGTGATGGGCACCTGTCAGAGGAAAATTACAAAAGGTAATGGAGAGTAATTAGGGAGAGGGACAATCTATTTTTTGTATACAGCCCCATGCCCCCCTGTTTGGGAGGGGTTGTTTATCTCTGATCCTAAGATGCTCAAGTGTTGGGCGCAGGGCAAAGAGATAGTCAAGATAGTAAAATTGCTTTTTCTGGTCCCCAAGGGGGGGGGGGGTTGGGTTCAAACCCGGAGGGCATTGTTTGAAATTGATCTTTGAACAAATGATCTTCTGTTTTTCTGGTTGTTTTCCCTACTTCCGACTTCTAGTCCCCTGTTGGGGAAATTCAGTCCCTTTTGGACTTGCCAAAATGTGGTCAATGGAAACCAAACAGGGGAGACTGTCCTTTTTGGGAAAATGTCTTCCAAAGGAAAAAATTAAAAATTTTGGAAAAAGGGAAAGATTGCAATTTTTTTTGGGGCCATATTCACCGCTCCCAAAAGGCTTTGGAATAGGGGCTTTAACCCCGTAAACAGACATCCCCCTTGGTCTAATGCTACCTGGGGAAAAATTAACGGTGCAGTAATTGCTGGCAGATGCTCAATAACCCCCCTCCCCATGGGGAAAAAATTAGATGATAAAAAAAAAAAGACATGAAAATTTTAATTTCATGTTCACACCAAGCATGCAGAAAAGCCTTCTGTAACACTTATTTTTTATGCAATTGTAGTACCCGCAACCCCCCCCCTTTATGCATTGGAGTTAATGTGAGTGGTTGTTTTATTTGGGATTTTTTGCTTTTGTGAATTTTCCCCCTTTCATTATACTGTGGGGTTTTTTGCATGTGGTGTAAACAAGTTTTTAAATAATGTGCAGTTTTTTTTTTCAAAATTTAAATTTTTCCCCCAAAACAAATGGGGTATGTGAGTTTCTTGCTCAGCAATTAGTGCACCTGTTAAAATTTTTTCCCCGGTAAACATATAGGCCAGAGTTTTGCTAATGGATTCAGTCTAAATCCAGCCATTGAGTTTGGGAATTTTTGGCCCAAAAAAATTTTTCAGTTTTTTTTTAAAATTTAAAGTCCCATTTTTTTTTTGTGTTTTAGCAAAAAAATTGGACAAAAAATTTTCAACATGGCGGACTATTTTTTCACCCGGAAAGAAAAGTTTTGTCCCTCATTGGGGGTTTAAACCCTTTATTTGGTGTGGGAAACTTTACTTTTCCCTTTATTAAATGGCCAAAATTTTTATAACTGTAATTGTTACTGCCTCCCTGTAAAGGGTGGAACCCCAAAAAGTGAAATTTTTTAAAAGGCCCCCAAAATAGGATAATGCGTTGGGTTTCGGATCACATTTTTTTGGGTTTAAAAAACTGCAAATTTTTGGGGTTTTTAACCTTTTTAACCCAATTTTTTTCATTAAAACGTTATGGGCATTTGGGAAAAACATTAAACTGATAGAGGGGAGGGGCCCACCTCCGGACCAAAACCCATTTTGGTTTTGTTTTCACCTATTTTGAGAATGGACCTCCAACCTTTCCCCTTTGTTTTTGGGTTTTATTGGGGTTCTGAGTAAAACCCAAACTCATTTAAATTTCCAATTTTTAAAAAAAACGGGAGCCTTGTGCTTTCACAGCCACCCCTTCCAATTGCAAAGGACCGTTTGGGGAAGGGGGCTTTTTCCCTTTTTTTTGGGTTTCCCCCCTGGGCCCCACACCAATTTTGGCATTGGCCCCTGAACCCTTTTTCCCCCCTTTCCCGAAAAAAAGAGGTGGACCAAAAAACGGGGCAAGGGCTCCAAACTGTTTCATTGTTTAAATTCCCAAAATTTAGTGAGAGTTCCCGTCTTCGCTGTATTTTTGGGCTTCGTGAAAAAAGGGAAAAGAGGGTTTGGGTTTCACTGTGGGAGCAAATCTCTGTTTGTTTTTTATGGGGTTCCAAGTACAACCAAGCTTTGTGTGTAAACCCGTTTCCCCGAAGTCCCCCTTGAAATGAGGGTGCGCCACATTTTGTGGCCGTGTCCATTTTTGCACAAGAAGTTTGGGGGGGCCCAAATTTTTAAGGGAAAGGTTTTAGGGTTTTTAGAGCTGGAAAAAATCCAAGTTTTTTATGGTTTTTCCTATAATTTTTAAAAAAAGTCTGAGGGGTTTTTTTGCCAAATTTTTAAGGGGTTGGATACGGCTTTTAAAAAAGGCAAAAATAAAATGTTTCAAACTTTATTATATTGGAAAGGGAAATTTAGTGGGGAAATTTTTTAAAAAAAACTAAAAGGGAAAATTTTTTTTCACATTGCATCATTTTTTCATAATATAGTACGGGAAAGGAAAGCACCCATAATATTTGGGTTTCAAAAGGGAAAACACAACAAAAATATTATTTCAAATATTACATGACACCTAAAGAGGGGTCAAAGCTTCTTTTGGAAAACTTATTTAAAAATCATCTTTCGGCAAAAGCTTGGGGGAAGCGGGGCCAGCGAAAAAATTGAGAAAATAAAACCTGGTTTAACACCATGCATGGGTTTTCCCCTTATACAGGGGCAAAGTTCACCCGGAATCTTTTTTAAGGCCCTCAACCCCATCGGCATCAAACTGGGGGAAGCGGGGGGCCAGCGAAGATAGAGAGATCCCTGGGAAAACATCCCTGTGGGAGTGAGGCGTTTTCCCCCGCGGGCCCCCAGGTCCAGATACTTTTTAACTTCACAGCAAAAATTTCTCAACTTATATCTCATTTGAAACAAAAGCCCGCGAAAAACCCAAATGTTATGCCCAAACTAACAGTCAGATTTTTCCAGTATAAAAGGGGTCACCCCTCCCGAAATGGCCAGTTCTTCAGGGTTTTTAACTTGGTATTGGAAAAAAATCCATCACTGGATTTTTAAAACACCCTGGTAAAAACCCCATGAAAAACCTGCATTCCCCAAGGGAACTTCTCCTTTATTATGTCAAAACACAGTTGTCTAGTGGTTTTCCCAAGCGCTCTAAAAACAAATTTTTGTAAGCAAACACTAATAAGGGTTTGGGGTTAAAGCCCATGTGGTCTCTCACAAAAACTTTCCCAAGGAGTTAGGACTTTTACAGTTTAAAAGGGAATAGCTATTCCCCACCCAAATATTCTTAAAGAGTTTCCCCTTGTCAATATGGATTCCCGGGATGTCAATTAATATCAGAGGGGAAAACCCCCCTTTTAAAGGGAAAAAAGTTTTTTTGGCCCGTGGCTTACAAAGAAGGATGGCTTACCTGATGCTAATGGCGTACATAAAAAACCTTTAGAAAATTGCCAGAAAGGGAAAATCAGGCCACGCCCCCCAAGAAACATGAATCAAAACCGGGGGACACACCTCTAAACCCAAAACCCAAAACATTTTTCCCCAGTTTATTCTAGACAGCCAAAAGAGCTTACACTTCACTGTTAAAAGTTTTATTTTTTTTTTTCAATGCATAAATAAAATTCCTTGGAAGTTAGACATTTTCAGGATGGCATTGCTTTCCAACGTTTGGAAATTTTTCCCAGTAGGTTTTGTTTCTAATGTATAGAAAGGAAAAGAAATCAGTTATTTCCCAAAAGCAATATAGTAAGTTTTTTGATGCAAATTTTTTTTCCCCAAAGGGAAAAAGGGGGAAAATTTTTTAGAGCAAAAGAGGGTCAATGTTTTAAAAATGGGGTTTTGTCCTTCAAAAATTAGGGAATTTAGAAAGAGGTTATGAACAATGAATATACTGCTGTAAAAGAAGGGTTCCAAAAAGAGAAAAAGGGGGTTGTGTCTGTCATACCGAGAAAATTACAGGACTTTCAGCTCTTTTGAAAAAATTAAAAATTATGGTTTTAACAATCAAAATCTAGCCCAGTGGTGGGTAAAAGTGCGGCTCTCCAGCTGCTGGGAAACTAAAAAAACTCCCTTCATGCTCACTGATATGGGATTTTTATAAATGCATAAAGGGAGTTTATTTTTCCCAACAGTTGGAGAGCCGCACCTTTGCGGGACCCCCTGCTTAGTCTATGGGCCTTCTTTTACGGGTAAACCCCACTTGCCCAAAAAGCCTTTTAAAAGAAAAAACCTGTCACTTGGGTTTGTCCCCCCTTCCCTAAAGGGACAGCACAAGCCATTTGTCAAAATTTGCTGTTCCAGCGTTTTGTGTCCCTTATTCTGTAAGATGTTTCCCCGTTTTTAAAGCATTTACCCCTAAAATCTTTTTTTTGGGGCAGGTGTTAGCCCCTCCCCCCCACAAAAGGATAGCTCACCCACTGCCCATTTATTCACATTTTTTCCAAACCTATTCAAATTTTAATGGGTTTTATCAGTTGTGAGGTGGGCCCGGGGGCTAGCCTCAGGTGGGCGGGTGGTGGAAAAAAACTGATTTCTTCGAATAAATTTTCCCCGGGCCGGGAAAACCCTGCGGGGTTTTGGGGGGAAAAATGTTTCTAAAAAATCAGCATTTTACAGGAATAAGGGACCCCAGGCTGGAACAGCGGGTCTGTCACAAAGCTTGTCCCTGCCCTCAGCAAGGGGGGGGGGGGCAAAAACCCATGTGACCAGTTCCATTTAAGATAAACCCCGCCCCAGGGTGGCCCCTTTTTTGGCTCCTAAAAGATCCCCTTCGCTCTATGTCTCATGTTTTACTCCCATTCAGTTTTCCCACTAATCTCACAGTCACTTTCCTATTAGTAAAACCCGGGGGGGGGGGGCCCTTTTCCCCGGGTTAAACCCTACTGTTTAGCATTTTTTGGGCCCATAGCGGTCAATGGAGTTTTTTCCACCCGGCGGGTTTTTCCAACCATGAGATCCCCACCTCCAGGTCTTTATCAAATATTGTTTTATTTTTATTGTTTAAAAAGCCTATTAGTTCCGGGGGTTTTCTGTACATTAAAGGGGGTTAAAAAAACAAAAACATAAGCCCAAACAATTTTACAATGGTAAAGAATGTGACTAACAAACAGGTAAGGGGAGGGGAGGGCCCCGCCCGCGAAGGCTTGAATCTCCCAATGAGGGGGAAAGAGTAGAAGGTCGGGCGACATGTTTGTGAGGAAAATGTAGGGGGGGGTGGGGTTTTTGTAGGTTATATTTCAAAAAGAGACCCAAAATAATATCAAAAATTTATTATACTGAAAAAATATTTAAAAAGCAGTGGGACAGTTCCCCTTTAAAAAACTAAAGCCCTTTTGATAACGATTTTGGGCCCACTTAAGCCCCTACGGGGTTATGCATGAAAATTCCACTTGTAGTTTCTCACAAAACAAGAACATTTTCTGTTTCATCTACCAAATTTCTAGGGAGGCCCATAGCTGGTCCAAACTTGGCAATGGGGACATTTCGTTCTCCCTGGAGCCCCTGTGATCAGCGGGTTTTTGAAAAGAGAACCAAAATAAAACAGTATTTTAAAGGCTCAAAAGCATGATGAACAGCCCCTTTTCAATCCCTCCCTTTTTTTGTTCTCTGTTTTGGGGAGGGTTTCCATTGGGAAAAAACAAAAATCAAACAGTTTTTATTTAGGTTGCCCTGTCTTTCTGGAAAACCCAAAAAGGGCCAAAATTAAGGAAAAATGTGAACCCAAAGGGTTTTAAGTATTTTGTTTAAAGGGGCCCCAAATTTTGGAGGGTAAAAATAATTAGGGTTTTTTTGCTTTTTAATGGAAAAGGGGAGTAGTCAGGATGATTGATGAGAGAGAGATGGAAGGAGATTGAAAGGGTATAGAAGGTAAAAGCCAAATGGGGAGGGGCAATGTAAAATAAAAAAAAAGCCCCCAGTTCAGGGTCATTTTTATACGAAAACCCCCTTTTAAAATTTTTTAAAAAAATGTGATGGAAGGGCGTTTGGGGAATCGGATGTTGATGGTAGTCATGGTGAAGGGGACCTTTTGGGTATTTGGGGGCTTAGAGATGGTCATGATAAAATTTCGATCAAAGTGGGAGTATTTAAAAATGGTGGTAAAGGTGGGCTGGGGGGTGGGAAGGGGATAAAGTTTCCATAGGGCCTTTAAAGGTTTTATGATAGGGGCTTGGGCATGCCCCGGAGTCTTGGGGAGAGTGGTTTCTTGGGGGTTGATTTTGGTGGACTGGGGCTTGGCAGTGGTTTATGGGAGAGTGAGCATGGGTGGTGAACAAAGTAAAGGGGGGCCCCGATGGCCCCACTGAAGGAATGGGGCCCTTTATGGTAATATGTTTGGGGGTGTAACGTGTAACCCTTTATAAAAATTTTTTCAAAAGGAAAAAGTGGGCCTTTATTTGGGGGCCTTTGGGGGAGTGGAAAACTTGATGATGATTTATGTGGGTTGCCTTGATGGTGATTTTTGGGGGAGTGGAACCTTTTATGAGTTCATGGAGGAGTGGGGGTTGATGATGATTTGGGGGAGTGGGACTTGGTGGTGTTTTATGGGGGGAACGGGCTTGATGGTGGGTGAAAATAGGGGTGAGAATTTTTTGCTTGTAATAGTAGGAGTTTGGGCCCTTTTTCCCTGGTTTTTTTCTTGTGGGCCCCCCTGGGGCAATTTATAAACATTTGTCTTTTCCCAAAAGGGTCCAAAACCCCTTGCTTTAAATTAAAGGTAAGGAAAATTTAAAAAAAAAATATAATCCACTTGGGGAAAAAAGGCCGTGGGGCCTTTAATCTCAAATGTTATCCCTTTTAGTTAAACCCCACACCCGCACCAAATTTTTTTGGTCTTCATAAATCTGGGCTCTTACCATGTAAACATATCTGTAATCATTTAGTTCCTTTTTTTCATTTCGGCCCCAAATATTTGATTTGTGGTTATTAAGGTTTCACCCAAATGAATGCATAATCCAAAATACAGTATTTAGTTTTTTTCAAAGGGCAAAAACCCTGCAGACTGAGGAGGTTAAGATTTGTAGTGATTTCTTCCCCGTTAAGCTCGAAATCAAAAGATCTTTTATGGGACCATCCCTTTATTACCATTTCCCTTTTTTTTTTTTTGGCCCCCCAGGGTCCATTGATTACTGCCCAAAAAAATTACTTAGTAGGATAAAAGCCTCCTCTTAAAATTTTTTGCAAGAAAAATGGGATGTTGATTAGCTCCCGCTTTTTGGAAATAAGTCTCCAAAGCAAAAACAATGATTTGTATACACAAAGGGAACATCTATAATTTATTAGGTTTTTTAAAAAAAGTGGTAAATGGGGAGTTTTGGTTTGGGTTTTAGGTAATTTTTTCTAAGGAAATTTTCCCCTTTTTATATTTGACCGTAAACTGTTTTTCTTTATGATGGGGAGTTACTTTTGAATTAAAATTTCCAGCCGTCCTTCGTAATCTAAAAAACTCTTTTAACCCGCCTTTGGCTTCTATAATAAAAGGGCCTTTAAATTTGGGTTTAGATTGCTTAAGGGGTAAAATGGAATTTTTCGGTGGCCATTTTTGTGGGCCAGTTTATAGCCCCCCTTTCCAAAAGGAAAATCATCCCCCCACCCCTTTACAAAATTTTAAGGACACTGAAAGGGTGAAAGAAATGGCTTCCCGTTTTGTCAAAACCCCCTAGATTTTGGGAACCCCCCATTGAACCCACGGCATTTGGGGGTTGTTTCATTCCTGGAAACAGATTTATCTCTTTAAATTTCCGAAATGCAAAAGGGAAACCAGGCTGTTTTCAGCCAGCTTCCACAGTGGATCCTGCAGGTACAATTCTGAGTAAACCCTTTTTGGACACCTTTTTAAAAAATTTTGGGAAAAAAATCCCCGGGAGCCTGGGAAAACTCCTCCCTTTTTTTTGGGAGTCTCCCAAAAAAAATTCTGGCAGAGTTTTGGGAAAATGTATTTTTAAAAATTGCCATGTATTTACCGTTTCCCCCTTTTGAAAAGGGTTTATTTTTTAAAATTTTAGCTGTTCCTGACAGTAGTAGGTGGAGATTAGCTGCTATGATGTCTCCAAGGGTTTTGCATCTGCAAAAAAAGGGGAAAAGGGATCTTATTCCCTATATGTCTGTAGCATACCCAGCAGCAGCATGGAGGACACTAAAAAGCAATACTAACATGGGGGAGATTTTGGTCCGTATTGGGGGTGAGAACCCAAAAACCGCGAAAAGTGCAGCCCCATTTAAATGTGTCGCTCACCTTCCCGGGGGAAAACCCTTTTAAAAATTTAGCAAAAATTTTTCCCGGGGGGCCCGGAAAGAAATTTCCTTTTCTGGAAGTCTCCCAGACATTCTGGAAGAGTAGGCAAATAAGTATATTTCCCTTTCACAGGGAAACTAGATTTCCCCTTTTGGGGAGGCTTCATTTTCTAATTTGTAGGTGTTCCCGCAGTAAATAGGTGGGATTAGCTGGGTTTTGATGTTTTTCCCCCTTGATTTGAGAGAAAAGGAGATTATACTCCCCTGTATGTCTGTAGCATACCCAGCATCAGCATGGAGGACACTAAAAAAACAATTTTCAAGCAGGTTTTAGCTGTGGTTTCCCGATTGGGGTGAGATAAAAACACCCTACTAAAAAGCTGCAGGGAGAAACCCCTTTTGTGTACTTTAGCCTCTAAAGTCTATTCAGCAGATCACTCCTTCTCCCCCTCCCCTCTCCATAGATTTTTATAGGCAGCATAAAACCTGATGATTCAGCATGTGGCATGCTCTCACCCTAATGTTGGTGCCCCTGGGCCCCTGGGGGCCCCCATTTTTTTTTCCCGTCCTGCTTCCTCCGGCCAGGACCTATAGTATTGTGTAACCTTCCTGCAAATTTTTTCTAACCCTTTTCGAGGCTAACTGCACCAATTTTCTTCTTTTATCAGCCAAATTTACCCGTATCTAAAAATCCCCTAAAGGGGTCGAAACCATTTTTTCCCTTTCCCCAAGCAATAGGTTTAAGGTTTCCCGGGAAAATTGCAAAGATTTTTTTCTTTACCCGTCTCCCGAAACCCGACTTTTTTTTTTTCCTTCTTGTTTCCTTTCGCCGGGTTTTTGCGCTTTTCGAAAAATGGCCCCTTTTTTTTAACTTTGACCTTTTGCCCAAACATTTGGGAAACACCACCTGCCTTGATCTCAGCCTTTAATTTTACTGTCTTTTCTTTCTTCTCCTTTTTCTGGAGTTTTTAAAAATTTGGGAAATTTTCCACAAATTTGGGTTTAGATACTTAATCTTTTAGGTTTCTAAGATAGAAAGTTCCCTTTCAGTTTAAAAGGGCCAGGGTTTTGCAGATTTAAAAAAGGGAAAATAATGGGAATTTTTTTTAGGCGCTATTTTCCAATTTTTTCCCAATCCCCCTCTCCAAGCCCAAATCCCTTGCAACTCCGGGGGATTTTTAAACTCCCGAGGTAGGCCTCATGAGGTGTTCCTTTTGGGTTTGGGTCCAAAGCTATTTTAAAAGGGGGTTTTCCCCCAATGTAAAATTGTGTAGGAAAGCTTGCAAATTAAATAATAAACATTTTTTCCCCTTTATCATTATTTTTTAAAAAATTTTTGAAACATTTTTGGGTTTTTTTTGCCTCCTTTTTGTTACCCTTTGTTCACGCTCTTTCCAGGGGATACGGACCAGTGATGAGAGCTCCTCAGGGCCCTGACCACCTGCTCAGAAATGACCTTTTCCCTTTCAGGCCCGCTGCTGTCAGCCCCTTCCCTGCTTAGTAATCACAAACAAATCACTGCCCTTTTTCCCAGTGTGCAAAACCCAGGTGTTTTCATTCCCCTCCCGCTCTCTGTACTCCTTAGTAATCACACAAAACCCCACTCTGAGGCGGGTTTAAACCCCCGGGGGCTGTCATTCTTCCCTGTCCCTGTACTCCCCAAAGTAATCCCCACCCCCCCTGATTTTAGCGGTGTTTTAAACCCCCCGGTGCCCGGTATTCTTCTCAGTCCTCCTTTTTTCCCAGTAATTCCCCACCCTCAAATGTGTGCGAGTGTGCAAACCCCAAAGGGGTGTCATTCCCAAATCCCGCTCTCTGTTTTAAAAAATCCTTTGTAACACACACACTCACTGCTGAGCGAGGTTTTAACCCCAAGTGCTGTCATTTACTCCCTGTTCCTGTATCCTTTTGTAATCAACCCAAAATTCTGCCCGAGCCCGTTTTCCAAACCCCCGGGGCTTTTTATTCTATCCGTCCTTTTGTACTCCTTTGTAATCACACACACTCCCGGGTGAGCGAGTGTTCAACCCCCAAATGCTTCATTCTACTCCTGTCCTCTTTACTCTTTTTGTAATCACCCACACTCACTGCTGAGCGAGTGTTCAACCCCCGGTGCTTTCATTTTTTCCCTGTCCCCCTGTACTCCTTAGTAATTAATTAAAAAAGTGCAAATAAATAAAGGGAAAAAAAAAACCCAATCAGGGGCTGTGCATTTAGAAAAAAAATTTCCCTCTGAGGGATTGGGTCCCTTTGGTCACCCCCAGCTGAAAAAACAGAAGTGTAACCAGTCAGTTACATGTTGCTATCCCCAACTTTTTACATTTAAAGTTTAAAAAAAAAAAATTTGTTTGATAGAGTGAGACACTGCAAAAGGGGGGGGCCGGTGGGCGTCCCAAACCTTTTCTGGGTCACATGATCTGCAGTTTTAAACAAAACCCCACATGCCCTTTTTTTTGGAAGGGCAATGAAAGCTTTAAGCAGGAAAAAACCAGGCCCTGAATGCCTTTGTGGTTTTTAAAACCCCTTTAAAACTAGGGGAGTACAAAAAACATGGTGGCACAAACAGTAGATTTTAAAGGAACCCCCTCTATAGGGGAAATTTTTTTTATTCCCTTTTATTTCCTATCTGGTGGTGCTGCTAGGCCGGCCAATATTGATTACAGCCAATCAAAGGGGGGGGGCCCAGAATGGGGATTCCCTTTTTGGTTTTATTTTTAGTCCTTTGGGGTTTAAACACCTTGAAAGGAAACATGAGCCATTGAACGCTTTTTAGGGAAACTAAGAATGGGGGGAAAAAACTATGGGGTTCCTTTAACTCCCAACCCCAAAAGGGTACCCCCTCCAAATATTTTTATCCTTTTGGGTTTCATCAAAAAACTGAAGGGCAAGGGAAGAAGACCAAACCCGAGGGGCAAGTCCCAAATTTTTCTCCAACATAGCATGACAAAAAGAAAGGGAAAAAGTATAATAGAATGGGGATTTTGGTTTTTAAAACAAATGGTCGATTTTATGTTGGGGGTTTTTTAGTGTTTTCCCAAAGTACAAAAAATTTTAAAAGAATTTTTATTAGGTTATAAACCCCCGGGGCGTTCATGTTGGGGGTTTTAGTGGTTTTATTTTATAGAGGATAATAGAATTAAAATTTGGTTTTTTTACCCCGGGTGATAAGTTGGGGGTTTTTAGTGTTCTAAAAGTATAGGTTTTATTTGGGAAATTTAAATTTTGGTCCCTGTCCACTGGGTTTGGGGTTTTGTTGGGGGTTGTAGGGGTTAGTAATAGAGTTTAAATAGCATTGTATTAAAGGGGCAAATCCAGTAGTTGGGTCATTTTAAAGGAGGGTTTTTGTGTTCCAAAGTATGGAGTGTAATGCAATTCAATGATGGTCATATTCTGAGGCCAGTGATGTTGAGGGTTGTAATGTTCTATGTATAGAGTATAATAGGATTGCATAATGGTCATATCCATTGACCAGTGATGTTGGGGGTTGTAGTGCTCTATGTGTAAATTATAATAGAATTGTATTATGGTCATTTCCAGTGGTTGGTTCATGTTGAGGGTTGTAGTGTTCTATGTACTGTATAAAATATAATTGTATTATGGTCACATCCAGTGGTTGGGTAATAATGGAGTTTACAGTGTTCTATGTATGGAGTATAATAAGATTGAATAATGGTCATATCCATTGTCCAGTGATGTTGGGGGTTGTAGTGTTCTATGTATAGAGCATAATAGAATTGTATTATGGTCACATGCAGTGGTTGGGTCATAATGGAGGTTATAGTATTCTATATATGGAGTATAATACAACTGAATAATGGTCATATCCATTGACCAGTGATGTCGGTGGTTGTAGCGTTCTATGTATAAAATATAATAGAATTGTCTTACGGTCATGTCTAGTGGTTGATTCATGTTGGGGGTTGTAGTGTTCTATATCCAGTGTTCAGGGCATGCTGTAGTGTTCTATATACAGTGTGTAATACACTTCTATTATCTTTATGTCCAGTAGTGTCTTTTCTATATATGCACATTTGTTTATTTCATGACATCGTGTCCATTGTCTGCCCAGGAAAAGGCTTCGCTGCTCGTACTTTAATTGAAGAATGATGCATTTCAGCCTCATGTGTTCTGCTGTTTGTTCTGCAGCCTTATGTGTTCTGCTGTTTGTTCTGCAGCCTCATGTGTTCTGCTGTTTGTTCTGCAGCCTCATGTGTTCTGCTGTTTGTTCTGCAGCCTCATGTGTTCTGCTGTTTGTTCTGCAGCCTCATGTGTTCTGCTGTTTGTTCTGCAGCCTCATGTGTTCTGCTGTTTGTTCTGCAGCCTCATGTGTTCTGCTGTTTGTTCTGCAGCCTCTGGTTAGTTATTGGCAGTGTAAGTGCTGTATTCCTCTGTAGTCTAAACTGCACAGTAGGTGGTGGAATGAAAAAAAAAGCTCAAACACCTCCCACACAATGTGATCACACAAGAAACAATGGCGGTGAACCAACACGAAACTCTACGGACCGGTAATCTCTGCGGCTGAAGCCGGCTGCAATGTTCTTATTCACGATGCTGGAGCTCCGTCCCGGTTACAACGCGTCTGTCATCAAATTTAGCAGTAATTGATTTTGCTTTTTTTTTCCCAGATCCACCGCACTTTCATCATCACAAGTGCCGGCTCATCCTCCACCGCTTCAACATTTCAAGTGCCCCCAATAAGTGAACCTGTTGATCTTTCCAACACTAATTTATGGCGTCCATGTTGCTTGTTTTAACAGAAACAGCACCGCTTTGTTTTAACAGGCTGTACTTGGTATTGCAGCTCAGCCCTATTCAAGTTAACCCAATTACACAAGGCTGAGAGTGGAGCTGTTTCTGGGAAGTAAGCAATCCGTTGCATCTAATCTCTCACAATCCATACAAGGGGTGTTTGATGGCTTATCAATAGGGGAGGCCACCATATGCCACTGCTATAGAACCACCCACAGCCTGGCCAGGAAATGTGAGTCTGAAGCTGTCTGTGACTCTGCGAAACAGCATGGTGGGAAAACCCCTTTAATACATTCCTATAAGCATATGGTGACCTGATAATCTTGACTGCTTTCAAACTTTAATATGTTTTTCGCCCTTACCACTGCTGTCACCTCAAGCACGGGAAGCATTAAGCTGCATCAAGCAAGAGTATTTCCAAAAGAATTCTCTGTATGAGCCCCTTAAAAATTATTTTGACTATTTTTAAGTCCCACTAGGAAAATAAATCATATGATCACTTGACTGCTTATATAATGCACCAAGAACAACTACCAAAGAACTGACAGATACCTTCAGGTGAAGAAATATATTTTATATATATAATATATATATTAAAATATATATATTTTATATATTATTTTATAATATATATATATATATACATATAATTAATACATGTATAAAAAAACAGGGAACTAATATGTCCATATAACATCCTACAAACTAGCCCTAGGAGAAAAAGGGAGACAGGGGTCGCCCTTATTAGGGCAGTTACCCCATTTATCTGCTAGGGCTATTTTGTAGGATGTTATATGGACATATTAGTTCCCTGTTTTTTTATACATGTAGTAATAAAAATTCTAGTTTAGATCTCTTTCTTTACCTGAAGGTATCTGTCAGTTCTTTGGTAGTTGTTCTTGACACATTTTTGGGGGATACCGGATATATCTATCTAGGGTACTCTCCTTCCTGTCAAATATCAATGAGTTTTTGTTGTTTGTTGCGTTTCTGCTTGTACAATGCACTGCAATACTACAGTATTGCAGTGTATTTTAATTTTCTTGTTATCCAACTACAAGGGAGTACTAACTTGGCAGACCTGAAGCTGTTAACTTGGCTCCTAGTCACGATTATAACCCTTCAGGATTCTATGCTTTTGTCACAAGTGGGGCAACTGGGTTATATAGGGAGCTGCTATCGAACCCCTCAAGTGCCTCAAAGCGTTCCTATGAGCATATAGTGACCCATAATAATTAGTCATCTTGAATCCTTTCCAACCTTAGTACATTTTCTGCTCTTATCACTGCTGTCACCTTCAGTATGGGAAGTGTTAAAGCTGCCTATTATATGCTGAGGCTGCATCAACCTGCATGCAAGTTATGGCCTAAGAGAGATGCATTGTCCTCGCTATGTTCAATTTCGATGTGTCTCTGCAGGCAGTCCTTGCTGTAACAGCGAACTATTCTGTTATTATTACACTGACAGCAGCTCGATATTATGCTGGAAGGCTGACCTCAATAAATAGAGCCCTTTAAATAAAACTTTCATGCACCCCATCCTTAGAGGTGACGTCAGGCTTCTGTTATAAAGCAGCAGCAGGTAGCATTAAGTAATTTGCCCCAGGCGTTTGGAAATGACATGCTTATTCAATAACCTAGCAGCCAGCTTGACTCCAGGGTACAATGAATGCAGAGTGCTAATTTTAAAGAACTAAGAGTTTGCTAATTACACAGCAGCTGAGGATATGCTCTTTCCATGGCGCTCAATCACAGGCTGCCGCCATGCTGGGCTCACCCAGTAGTATGTGCCTTCTCTCCTATGTATAGAAAGCAACATCTCGGTCTTGGAAAAGGAGAAGAGGAACTATGGGGATTGCTCTTCAAGTGAAAAAAACGATTACTACACACTCCACGTGCAGCAGGTGCTTCACCATGAATGACACATTTCCAAAGATCTTTATTCTTTTCTATGCGATTGATCGTGCACATTAAACATGAAGGTGAACCTGCATGGTGGGAACCGTGTATACTGTGCTCTATGGTGTAGGACAAGACACAACTAAGAAAGGACAGATTATATACATTCCCAGGTTTGGACTGGCCTACAGGGGGGCAGCGGTAACTCCCAGTGAGCCGGAGGATGTGGTGGGCACCTGACCCTGGCAGGCATAGGGATGCTTCTCAAAGGCAGAGAAAAGAGAGGCAGAAAGAAAGAGTCATGTTCAGTATGCACAGTCATATACAGGAGTTGTAGGGTGGGCCCCAAGAACTAACTCCACTGGTGGGTCCCAATAATCAACTCCACTGGTGGGCCTCAAGAACCAACCCCACTGGTGGGACCCAATAATCAACTCCACTGGTGGGCCCCAAGAACCAACCCCACTGGTGGGTCCCAATAATCCACTCCACTGGTTGGCCCCAAGAACCAACCCCACTGGTGGGTCCCAATAATCAACTCCACTGGTGGGCCCCAAGAACCAACCCCACTGGTGGTCCATAAGAATCTGATCCATTGGTGGGTCCCAAGAATCAACTCCACTGGTAGGCCCCAAGAACTAACTCCACTGGTGGGTACCAAGAACCAACTCCACTGGTGGGACCCAAGAATCATATCCACTGGTGGACCCCAAGAACTAACTCCACTGGTGGGCCCCAAGAACTAACTCCACTGGTGGGTCCCAAGAACTAACTCCAAGGGTGGGTACCAAGAACCAACTCCACTGGTGGGACCCAAGAACCAACCCCACTGGTGGGCTCCAAGAATCATATCCACTGGTGAGCCCCAAGAACAAACTTCACTGGTGGGTCCCAAGAATCAACTCCTCTGAATGGCCACAAAGATTCAACTCCATTATTGGTTTCCAAAAGTTAACCCCATTAGAGTCCCAAGAACCAACTCATTTATGGGCCTCAGTCCAACAATTTAAATGTTTAAAAATTTAAATCACAAAACCCAGAAGGAAAAGTCTTGTAATTATGAAAATCACAGAAGGGATAGACATGCTAATGATATGCAAAGATTAAAAAAATGGAAACAAAATGTTGGTTTATTCAGTAAAGGGAATGAGCACCACATGCAGGAATCCCCATATTTTCACATCTTGGCTGCTATCAGTGAGGTCTTTAGTGGTTGTGTGGGGAATGTTCTTCCACGTTGGTTGCACTTGTATCATGAGGATCGGTGGCTGGCCACCAATGACATTCCGGATGTATTGGATGGGAGACAAGTCCGGAGACGCTGCGGCCGTGGTAGCAGCTTTAGGCCACTCAGGCGGCTCACAGTAGTACGAGCAACGTGCGGCCTGGTGGTGTCCTGGTGAAGAACGGCTCCTGGGACACTAGAGGAATGGCTGCACCACTGGTTCCACAACCAAATCTATGTAACACTGAGATGTTAGTGCCTGATATGAAGACTAGAGGGGTCCGGCTACCGTACATTATACCAACCCATAACCCCAGGAGGAGGACCGGTGTAATATTCCCTTGTGAAGGCTTTTTTATGGTGTTGCTCACATGGTCTCTAGACTATTCTCCAGCTATCACTGCATCTGAGAGAAAAGCATTACTCATCATTGCTGAGGATAGCCCTCTATTCCAGCCTCCGTTGGCGTCTTTCTGTGACCACTTGACCCTTTGAGAGTGGTGGCCTGAGGTCAGTGGATCCCCTGTAGCTGGAATCAGGCTTGTAGCCCAATGTCCTGCAGACGTCTCCTGATGGTTTGTGTGGACCATGTTTGCCGCCCCAGGCGAGGGCTGTGAGGTCCAGTATCACTGGCCGTACAGGATGGATCACTACGCGGCATTCATCCAATCACACTATTTTTCTGGGCAGAAGTCACCTCTTTGCACTGTCAGTCAACTCTGTTCACACCAGTCTATCAGCGTTAATCACATCCCCATTGAACAGAGTTGACTGGAGGAACATAGTGATCTGCCAGAGTAATAAACCAAGGTCTCTCTGTTCAAAGATACTGTCCTTACCCATTTGCAACAAGCAGTGATAGTTGGTAATGAACAGACATCGCACAATCATCCTGCACCACCTGATCCAATGTGTGAGTTTTCATGTGGCTAAAAAACTTTGCTTTCAATCTGACTTTTGTGCCCCCCTCCCCCACTCATACACCCTCACACTTGCACATGTCACAGACTGGAGCGAGGGGCTTGAAAATTTGATCATTTGCAGACTTTAGCAACACCTACAACTTCATCAATTTCCTAACCTTATAGCCTGTCCGTCTTTGTGCTGCCAATTCAATGTTGACAAGTTTAAGTAGCTATATTGGGAAGCCAAGAGAAAACAGGGTTTGGAGCTCAGGTTAAACTTTCCCCATCACAACTCATGGGCAGAGTGGACAAGAACAAGACTCTGCTTCTTCATGGACATCACAATATGAGCAAAAAAGTAGGAGAAAATGGACCCTATGGTTACTTTGGATGGAGGGGTATAATAGTGTAAACATTAAGGGCTCTGTTCCTGTACATGGGGTGCCCCATTTGTCCAGTGTGATGCAACCAATGTATGACTGAATTCCAAAATTCATCTTCTAGAGAAGCATGCTGAAGAGGCAGCCTTCTTTTTAGTCAGTTTGGAACATTTTTCTCCTCATATACCTCTACTGACGTTCTATTGGCTGTTTTTTATGCATTTTTGCAGCATTTTTCTACATTGCAAATTTTGTATGGATAAGAAAAATGCACCAAAATAAAATAAAAAAAAACTAAAAATGCAGGTAACAATACACACCTGTTTTGCAAAAAAAAAAAAAAAAAAATTCATGAAGCCCATAAAAAAAGCATGCCGTTTTTTCATTATGGCAAAAAAAAAATGCTATGGAAAATATAAGAGTGAAGGAAGACTTGTAGTTGTTTTAGACAAAGCCGCAGCCATAGAAAGAGATAAAGCCAAAGATACCTCCCAGCTCCCCTTCCAATCTCTCTTTCTACAGGGCCGTAGTATTTCAAAGTTCCCTTACAAGATTTATGCGGTGCACCTTCCACCAGTGTAGATGCCCTCCCCACGCACATCTCTCGTCTCTGTCCACTTAGATATATGGTTCCCAGAAATGAGCACAGTTTTCCAGGAGAGATCTCACAGGTGATCTACAAATTGTCACCACAACATCATCCCTCTCTCCACTAATAATTCCTCACCTTGCCGCCTAAGCGTCCTGCTGGCAATCGTAACTGTGGCAATAAATAACTTTATTTCCTTCTGACCACCCAGAATAAGTCCGCCCCTGTAGAGGCTGTGTGTCATCAGTCCTCTAACAAGTTTCAGCCTGGTAGAATCTGCTTCTGTGGTTCATATGGAAAAAATAAGGAAGAAAAGATGAACAACGTAATTATGGTTCCGTAAGGTTCCTTATCCTGAGGCAACAAGTCTTCTGGATCCAGGACTCCATGGCCTCACCTACCGGGCTCCGAGAGGCAAACACAAAGACTGTATTGCTTGGCCTAATTGTATCCAGCTCAGATTAGCCCAAAGGGAAGCAGGGGAAGCCTCCTGTGGGTAATGAGGCATGGTAGGCATGGTGGCTCCCTGGGTACGGAATGCCCAGGGGGCCACCAAGGAATCAGGGAAGACTGAGGCCAAGGCAGCCATAGGAGAAAGATGGGATGCATAACATAGGCAGCATAGAGGAGAAGAGCATGATTTTTTCTTTTGTCTATGACGCTTGTATGCTGCACATCCCATCTTTCTGCTATAGCTGGCTTGGCCTCAGTCTTCCCTGATACCCACAGACCTCATGCAACCATTGTTTTCCATAGCATCGTTATACAGTGACTCACACATTGACCCCTCCCTCTATATGGCCCATCGTGGTTTGTACAACGGGTTGTTTTACAATAAAAGGACACAGTGTTTAAAAAGGGGGTTTTGCCAAAGAAAAATTGCGGGGAAGTTTGAAAATTAAAATAAACATTTTCACCATTCTCATTATTAAAATTCTGCCCTTTTTTGTTTTAGCTGCTCCTTTAGTGATCCTTGTTTATGTTCCCTAGGGGAACGACCAGGGCTGAGAGCTTCTCACTCCTGGCCGCACATGCCCAGACATCACCTCTCTTCTCAGGCAGCTACTGAGTGTTCAAACCCCAGGTGCTGTCATTCTACTCCCGTCCTCTGTGCTCCTTAGTAATTAGTCAAACAGTGCAAATAAATAAAAAAAGAAACCTCAATCAGGTCTGTGCATTGATAAAGAGCAAAAAAATCCACAGGCTTGATTCCTACAGGGATTTGAACCGAGGACCATTGTGCTGTGAGGCAAAAACTTTGCCTTTGAGCTACATTGTAGCTACTCACAGCTATTTACATAAACAGCCCTTTCTTTGACTATTAGAGAGGAAAGGCCTGGTGATGTCATCCTGCAGGGTCACATGATATGTAATTCAAGCAACTCACACACGCCCCCTTCTGAGCACACAGAGCTGTAGAGCTGGATGCAGGAGGTATGAAATGAGATCGTGGCAAAACCCCTTTAAGTCACCAGACCAAGTCAAGTGAAAATCACTGTAAATATACAATCTTCACATGATGCAACCTATTGTGTGTCCTTGGCTCATTATTCTCTGAAAATTTATTCATTATCCCTTAAAAATTCATCATGGACTTCAATATGTTGTGTTTTTTTATCATCGGTATATTTTGCTGTAATCTATAATACTGATTCATCGCGATGATATTTATTTGGACTGTTTGTGCCATTTACTTTCTTTCGCAATCAACATTATGTTTAAAGTAAAAATTAAAAAAAAATCATGGAAATGAAAAAAAAACATTGGTACACAATGCTGACGCTTTTCAAGCAGATGTGTTCTTAGTTGTAGCTATGGCTAGGAGCACATGTGTTTGAATTGCGTCAGCATTTTGTATCATATTGTTTAATATCTGGGATGAATTTTTAGTGGATATTGCATAAAGCTTGAAGATTTTATAGAGGTGAAGGAATCTATTAACTTATTTCAGATATTTGCTCTGGCTCAGTGCATGCATCTTTGCACACAACCAGTTTGCCAATTGCAATGTGCTACACCTGTGCTACCTCCAACTCATGGTTGTTTGCATGCCCCTGTAGTGGACTTTATGTAATATTGCATCTCAAATGAATGAATGCACAGGAGTGATTCTGTTTCTAGAAAAAAAAAAAAATCTCACCTATTGCACTTCTTGCTGGTAAGAGTCAACCCAAAGAATAAGTCTAGCTTAAGGCCTCGTTCACACGGCTTATTCTGCAGCGGATTGGCGCCGTACTGCGCGCCGGATTTGCGCTGCAGTACGCGCCAATCCGCGGCAGCAATTACGGTAATCCACTGCTCTCATTGAGAACAGTGGAATCCATCGCTCCTCCCCGCTCGGCGAATCCGCCGCGGGGGGGGAGAAAGTGACATGCACATTATCCAGGCGCAATACGCGCCGTAAACAATGCATTGTCTATGGGGCCGGGAGCGGCGCCCCCGCCGCGCTCCGGCCCCGCCCCTGTCCTGCCCCTTATTCACGGCGGATTTGTGCGCTCAATACGGCAAAAAATTCTGGGGAAAATAACCGTGTGAACACGGCCTTTTGACTAAACCTGGGAAGAAATAAAAAGAAAGTAAACAAATTTATAACTAAACTTAAAATCAGTGATAAGAAAAGTTTAAAAAAAAATCACTCACCATTTTATGTAGATTTTAGCCCTGTAAAGTGAATAGTGTCACTGCCTCTATTGATCCCAGTGATCAACCCATGTCACTCCACATAGGAGAGGTGCTGGGTCTTGGCAGACAGATAAGCTAACCAAATTGACCCTGTAATTTGTGCTGCTAAGTCAAGGGTAGCAACTATACTTATCATTGACTAGACGTGTATTAGTAAAGGGCATACAATGGACATGGGGGGGCGCCTAGGCAATCATTGGGGGGAAGCCCCCATTAAAGCCTTCGCCCCGAAAGATTAGTCTCCTAACTCTCTGCTCGCTGCAGGGGAAGCTCCCCCCCACCTCCCGAGCCTACCTCTAGGGGGCAGTGAGAGTAGCTCCTCCTCTTCTGTGCTCCCTGCCAGCCCTCCCCCGGAGAAAAAGCACCCACAGCAAGGTTCCCTGCCTGCCCTTTTGACGGCCCTGAGCAATCGCGCCCCTCACTATGGGAAACCAGAACGAGCTTCTGGGTTTCCCCAACAAAAGAGCTCCCAAACACCCGGAGTCTAGGACCCCCTGACCCTATAAGGTATGTCCGAGGCAGGGTGGAGGCTATGCCCCCCCCTCATATGCTATGCTCATTACTGGACCTGTGTCACAGAGGTACAGTAAATTTTTTAATCATACACAAAGGGGCTATATAACAAATGTAACCACAGTTAAATATTGGGTTTGGGTGGATACGGTTCCTGTGGGGTTTTCGTAATATTTTTTATATACACACTAAAACCACTATTTTTATATAAATATATAATTTTTTTATATATAAATTTTTAATAATATATATAATAATAACACCCACAACTTTAACCCCCCAGGGAAGTATATACCAAATGTACCCACACTTAAAAAATTATACTTATATACGCCCTGGTTTAAGTACATGTGTGTGAAATTATAAATGTGGTGTAGGTGTATATAAAATATTTATAATATATAAATGAAATATACACACAGGAACAATATTACACATATCCAATATTTACCTGTGTGTTTTCATTTGTATAACACTCACCCCGGCCACTTTATTAGGTAACCTGTCCCCCGTCGTTAACACTTTTTCTAATCACCAATTTCCTGGCGGCAAACCCGTGCATTTTGGCATGTGACTGGGGCAAACAATCTCCTGCAGTTAACACCGACATCAGATGGGGAAGAAAGGGGATTTGAGTGCCTTTTAACGTGGCATGGGTTTTTGGTGCCAGAAGGGCTGGTTGAGTATTTCAAAACGCGATCTCCCGGGTTTTCACGCACAACCATCTCTGGGGTTTTCAAGAATGGGGGCCCGAAAAAGAAAAAAATCCGTGGGGCGGCGTCCTGGGGCGGAAATGCCCTTTTTGATCCAGAGGGCAAAGGGGAATGGGCAACTGGTTCGAGCTGATAGAAAGGCAAAAGTGCTCAAATAGCCACCCCTTACAAACCAAGGCCAGAAGAGATCTCTGAAAGCACAGTAAAGGGCCCCTTTGAGGCAGATGGGCTACAGCAGCACCGGGGCCCCTCCTTTCAGCTAAGAACAGGAAACTGAGGCTCCAAATTTTCCCCAAACTCACAAATTTTGGGCAGTAGAAGTTGGAAAAACGTTTTCTGGGTTTATGAGTCTCGATTTCTGCTGCGACATTCGGATGGTAGGGTCGAATTTTGGGGTCAACACTGAAAGCATGGATCCACCCCCTTGTATCAACGGTTTTAGGCTGGTGGTGGTGGTGTGGGGGTGTGGGGAATTTTTCTTGGCCTTTTTTGGCCCCCCTTGGTACCAAGGGAGCTCGTTTTTGCAACACCTTGTGGAATCTATCCACGAAAAATTGAGTGTTCAAAGGGAAAAAAGGGGGGGGCCCAAACCCCTTCACAGGTGTCCTAATAAAGGGCCGTGAGTGTATACTGTCCCTGTTAACGTGGGTACCCCTCGCATGAATAAGTCTGATGTATTAAGGGCAAGCAAAAAATAATTTGTAAAAAAAAACCACACAAAAAAAAAACATAAATAACCTTTTCCCCATAACAAATGCTTGTAAATGAAAAATTGTAAAAAAAGTACAATTTTGGGATCACCGTGTGCGTTCAACCCCGGCATAAAACTGATATTTTCCCCCTCCATGAACACTTCTACAAAAATTTTAAAAAAACATTTTTTTTCATCCCCCTGTGCAAGAAATTGAATAAAAAGCAACCAAAAAGTCCCGTGACCTCAAACGCACCAAAGAAAAAATTATGGCTATTAAATTTAATATGAGAACATTTTTTTTTTTTTATTTCTGTGTAACATTTCTACAACATTAAAAAAAAAAAATATAAAATGGTTGAATTGGGTATTGCTGTAACGTGTTTTGCCCCCATAAGCGCTGAAAAAAACACTACCGGATTTTTTTTATCTTTGCCTCATAAAATTTTAATACAAGGTGATCAAAAAACATATATGCACAAAATGGGACCAGTAAAAATGTCTGCTCATCCGCACAAAATAACCTTTACAAAGGCTCTATCAACATAAAAAAAAAAAAAGAGTTATAGATGAAAAAAAGAAGAAAGAAATGGAAACAGCTGGTCATTTAGGAGTTAAATTACATCACCACATATACGGTTTTTTCAGCCCCTAAGAGGGACTTTTGTGCCCCCAAATTTGGGGGAAAATGAGGGGGCAACCTATATTTTGAATCCAGCGGAGTTAGGAGTGGGACAATGCTGTAGGCCGTGGGCGGGGAGGATGGGGTATGTTGTCCGAGAGACCACCAGTAAGGGAGTCAAGAGCAGAGTCTCTGCTGCTGGAAGCTAGCGGCGGGGTTTAATTCACCCCTTCATGCATATGGATGTCCCTGAACATCTAAATGGCATGAAGGAATGTATAAAGCGGGCTCACACGCTGAGCCCACTCTATGCATGGCAGACAGCGACTGTTCCTTACACTCGCTGCTAACAAAGGGCCCGTGCCCCGAATGTTTTAGGACCCTAGCAACGCCCCTGGTGGAGTGGCAGAGCAAATGGGAGCAAGAAGGAAGATGGGCTTCCCAAAGCTTTGGTGAAGGGCGGCTATTGATTTCTGACCCCTTTTGGCTTAAAGGAAGAGGTGTGAGCCATGAACAACATGGAGTCTCCCTAAGTCTTGAAGAAGGGGCATGTTTCATCCCTAATCTTTGAAGAAACTGCTGGTTTGGAGAACAGAGTAACAGGTCGGAGCCAGTAGCAAGATGCGGTCTTCCTAAACTTTAGGGAAGGGTGGTCATTGATCCCTGCAGAGCCTTTTGGTTTGAGGGTTGGGGAAAAGGTAGTAGCTAGGAGGTAGATAGGCATTTCCAAAGCCTTGAAGAAGGGTGGTCTTTGATCTTTGCAGAGCCTCTTGGTTTGGTGGGTTTGGAGGAGGTGGGAGCGAAGAGCAAGATGGACCCTCTCAAAGCTTTAGAGAAGTGTGGCCTTCAATTCCTGGCCCTTGCAGAGCTTTCTGGTTTTAAGTTGGGGAACAAGTGGAAACCAGGAGCATGACGGACTTTCCATAAAATTTGGAGAAGGGAGGCCATTGAACTTGCAGGGTCTTTGCATTTGGAGGGTTAGGTAAAGTTTTGGAGAGGTCAGAAACAGATCACTCCCTTATGCACTGAAGGCATAAACTGGAGCTTATGATAAAGAAACAAATGAGGTTTGTATTCATAAAGGGGTTAAAAAAGAAAGTTTCACTTAAATTGATAACTTCAATCAATGTACTGTCATCTATTATAGCTCTGGCCTTCAGTTGCATTTACAAATAGTTAACAAAGTTAAAAAAAAGTTTGTGTTTTTTTTCTCCCAAACATTGAAAACTTGTCCAATGAATGTGTTTAATATTGCACTCACCAGAATGAATCTGAGCTGCAATACCAGATACGACCTAAAGAGCTGGGGGCACTGTTCTCTGGTTAAAAATAAAAAAATCTGATCTAAGATAACCCTTATGATATATCTCATAAATATTTGTTCAATAT
This sequence comes from Phyllomedusa bahiana, assembly GCA_025379985.1. Taxonomy (NCBI): domain Eukaryota; kingdom Metazoa; phylum Chordata; class Amphibia; order Anura; family Hylidae; genus Phyllomedusa; species Phyllomedusa bahiana. Next base: position 26,649 of record JAODAL010012734.1, read on the forward strand.
ATGATATTTACAGGTAAACCAGAGGTTAAACGAATGAAGCAATAGCGGAGTTATATTCTTAGGGTAGAGTTATCCTTCGAGGCATCAGCCGTCCCGTCTTTTGTTTAAGTCAATCCCAGTTTCAGCAGCTAAAAATGAAACTTGGACCGGAGAACGGAAAGTTTCTGGCTCTTGACAGAGCGTTATAGGTTATATTTGCATAGTAAATGTTATGCACATATAAAGCACAATTTACTGTGGCGGTGACTTTCCAACTATGGATGAGAAGAGAATGAAATTCTGGAAAGTCAGTCACTTTTTGGTCATAGAAAATTTATAGTATTTCTGCTTCAGGATATCAGTGACACTTAAATAATATAGTGCACAATTATCTGTTCTTCTCAGGCACAGAATATGTTGGACAAAATCAGTCGGCACATACAGTCTGCCCAGCAGAACTTCTTTAGTTTGACAGGTGGAAGAAAGTTACATTTTCTAGGATATTGGACTTGGTATAGACTCTTCCTACTCATAGCTGACTGCCAAAGCTTATTTAAGAGCTATTTTTTTAAATCATTAGCTAATGATTTATTTCGTTTTGCTTATTTTTCGCTGAATTTCCCTGCGGAAAGAGAGGGAAGTGAGCTGTTTCCCACACCCAGATATCACAAGGATTAGGGGAAATAAATGAGGTCAAGCGCCCTTTTAGATGAAAACAAATCCCAATTTGTTTTTGCCCCACTGGGTTTTTGGGAAAAGCAAAAGGGAAATTTAGAACCAGCATCACCCATTGTAGACAGCCTTTTTCGAGGTTTTGCCCCTCGTCGAAAGAAAAGGGCGATTTGCGGGCTTGGTGAGTGTGAGGCAATGAGTGGCTCAGAAAGGGAAGATCTCTTTAGGAAGCGCCCATATAGGTGTGTGGAGATTCGAACTGCCTTTTTGCACTCCACGAAGCACGCATTCACAAGGCTTTACATTCCAGACACAGAGCGGGCTAGAAAGATCCATGCTGCTAAATTGAAGAAGTTGTGACTTATTATATTATATAAATATTATATTATTTCATTAGATCACATAGAACAAAATAACCTTTCAATTATAATCAATTATGAAAGGTGTCTAGATACTGCTGTCACGTGCTTTTTACGACACCCCTACTGAATATCTCCAGTGCTGGGGGGGAAGGAGCCACCTCTTCTGGTGCACCAAATCTTATTTTCTGGCCTGCACAATAGCATAATTCACTCACTGTGTGCAAGAGGATCAGGGTGGTGGAACTGAGCTACTGAGCATGTGTAACCCCCAGCTATGAATACATTGGCCTTTATTTAAAAATTGGGTTTTGTCACACTCATGCACTGCTTCAAAGGTACAGGGGTGCGCGGGGGTTAATCTTCTGGCCTGTTGAACACCCGGGGAAAGCCTTCTTGTTTAACCCCGGGAATGAAGCTCTGCTTCTGCTAGATCAAGGGTGTGTTTCGCATGGGCCAATAGGAGGGCCCGGAGACCACACCAATTGGCTGCTGGGGCGGTGTCCGGGTACTCCATTTAAACCTCCTCAGTAGTGTGTGTCTTTGCCTGTGAAGGTTATCCCTGCTTGTTTTCCCTAGATATTGTGTTCCTGTTTACCTGACTTCAGCTTGAACTTTCACCTTGATTTCCCTTCTGATTTGGTAACTCGTTCCCGCCGGTTTTTGACCCCTGCTTGTCTTTTTTGACTATTCTTCGCCCTTTTGGGCCCGATTACCTTTGTACGTTGCTGACCTGGACTGACCGACCTTGTTTCCTCCTGATGGCCTACCTTACGCTTAGGGTTTTTGCTGCCCAGTTGGGGTGTGCCATCTAGGGCAGTAGGCAGGGACAGTGGGATGGGTTGCAGTCAGGACATCCTCTGACGTGACAATGGTTGTACCAGAAAAGTGTGTTAAAACCAACCAAAAAGTGGCACAATATTGGAGCAGCATGTCCCAGAGACATTTAGACATGTATGAATCTCTATTTGTAACCAGGTGCACTCCAATATGGCACTTTTCAAAGCGCCCGGGGCACTTTGAAATGCCCCCTGGATCAGGGGCGTGGGGGAAAGGTTTCACCACTACAAATGACAAAGCACCATTTTATAGCTTCAGTACAGCAAATCCCGGGGGCATTACTGCTGGAACAGGAGAGCACCTTTAAATTTTGTTTACCTGAGCCCAAAAAGGGCGCTTTGCAGCTAGAAAGCGCTAATTTGACCCCCGTGAACGGGTTATAGATTGGGGCATTGTACCTACTAATGGCCAATAAAATGGCGCCTGGGCTCCAAAAATCATACATGTCGCCTTTATTATGGGCTTAAGACACTTTCTGCACACTCCTTGATGGATGAGTGTGGATTATTGCAGAGCGGGTGTGGCCCCACTGTGGCTATGTGATGCAAAATGTTGTGTCAAAAATTCTGGAGTAAAAAGCCAATAAAAACTGGTCTAAAAGTTAGATAATTCTTAAGTTGCACCAATTTTTTAAACAAACAACAGCAAACGCGAGGGCTGACGCCAACCCTCCTTTGTGATTGCAAAAACCTCCGGGTGTTTTTAGATAAGGCTAATTTGGGGTCCCCATGGGAAGCGCCCCGTCCCGGCTCCAAACAAACAATACTTTTCCCAATCAAAAGCAGGTAATCCAGCGGGTAAGATATTCACGAATGTAAATAACAGGCTCACAGGAAAGTAAAATAAAACACATGCAAACGCTAACGCGTTTCTGTCCCAAATGGGTCCTTGTTCAATTTTTTAAACAGCACGAGCCACTTTGATAAACCTGGCGCATTTGTAGTAGACTTCCTAAGTTTGCACTGTCTAACTTTTGGACAATGATAGTAAATGAGGGCCATTAGGTGGACGTTCTTAAAGAAAATCAGAAGAGGGTAGATATTTGGACCCCTCAGGCACCAACTGCAAAACCGGCATCACCTGTTGTTCCCGCAGCTAATTTATTATTTACTAAAAAATGGTCACAGCTGTCAAGTTCTGTCAAAAAAATTGGGCCTTTTGAAATCTTTGGGAAGGACATAAAAGGGCTGAAGCCCCCGTGGGAGTCAATCATGGATTCAGGCAAAAATATGAAGAAAGGTAGAGATGCACAAATGACATAGCTGCTATTCAATCTTAATTCACGCCAATGGCCCAATAGCTGGGGGAAGGCAACTGGGGACAAGTAGAGCACAATCCACTGGGCACTTGTGGATTCTTCCTTCACTAGGATAAGTTTGACCTTCACTGAGGATGCAGGTGCCCATTGTGACCAATGCTTCACAGTGTCCTGACTTCAGGGCAAGTCCAAATTTAATTTGAGAGCTAAGGTTTTCTATGGATTTCCCGAAATGTCCTAAATGTCCAGCCTGCCCATGTTTAAAACAGATCAGTCAAGGATTCAGAAGAAAGGTGAAGGCATGAAGAAACAACAAAATATCAGAGATGCTCTTCAGTCTTAGTATACTTAAAGGGGTTGTCTCACTTTGAATTCAGGGGCGTGTTTACTGGTTTCCACTAGGCTGCAGTAGAAGCCAGGTCTGTAGCTACAGCAACCAGTGCTGCCAGCCTATCAGGAGAGATCAAACAGGTCTGTAGCTATAGCAACCAGTGCTGGCAGCCTATCAGGAGAGATCAAACAGGTCTGTAGCTATAGCGACAGTGCTGGCAGCTATTCAGGAGAGATCAAAACAGGTCTGTAGCTACAGCAAACCAGTGCTGGCAGCCTATCAGGAGAGATCAAACAGGTCTGTAGCTATAGCAACCAGTCCTGGCAGCCTATCAGGAGAGATAGAACAAGTCTGTAGCTATAGTAACCAGTGCTGGCAGCCTATCAGGAGAGATCAAACAGGTCTGTAGCTATAGCAACCAGTGCTGGCAGCCTATCAGGAGAGATCAAACAGGTCTGTAGCTTTAGCAACCAGTGCAGGCAGCCTATCAGGAGAGATCAAACAGGTCTGTAGCTATAAGCAACCAGTGCTGGCAGCCTATCAGGAGAGATCAAACAGGTCTGTAGCTTTAGCAACCAGTGCTGGCAGCCTATCAGGAGAGATCAAACAGGTCTGTAGCTATAGGACCTGAGGAGCTGATGCAGCCCATACAAGAGGGGATATTAGAATAGGTAGGACATGTTATTGGACACATTATTGCAAAGTGACTTGTTTTTGCAAGATCTTTAACATAAAAAGCAGCGATCCCTGTAGTGAGACAACTCCTTTAAGTGGCCTAATCCTTGGAGGAAGTGAACTCCAGACAAGTAGAGCCCAGTCCACCAATGGGGGTTTGTGGTCTCTTCCTTCACTAGATCAAATTTGACCTTCAATATAAAAACAAAACTCAAAAACTGCTTCAACCTCACAAATGGATTAAGTCCCTTTCCTATTCCCTAATACCCTTCAGCTGCTTCTCCTTCCATGTGGGAACTCTCCTCCTCCTCTGGGTAGGGCGTATGTCTAATACAAAGGGTTTGCAACTGGTTTGTTCTGGTTTCATTGTTCTTCTTTCTCTTCCTTATTCCCCATTTATCCATGACCTTGGAAATAGTGAGATGCCATGCTCTCCTGATGCCTGCCGCTCTAGATCTTATCTCACATACTTATTTGACATAATTATGTCTTTATGTCTTTGTTCCATGTCTTTGCATCAGCTGGAAAATATTTGGAGACACTTCCTTCATTAATAGCTGGATACATAGGGCAACATGTATGAATTTTGCCGCCCGGGCGTCAATTTTATCGTGTGCATTAGTAGCGTAGAATGCACCTGAATCTATGAACCTGTTCTACCGCGGGTCAAAAATTAGGCACTTTCTAGCTCCAAAATGACAACCCAGGCTCAGGTAGACCACTATTAACGCTGTCTACCTGTTCTGAATGTTTATCGCCCAGTTTTGCAGTCATCCCATCATAAATGTGTAGAATCATACAGTGGTGGTGAATACGCCTCCGGAACGTCCCCAGATCTTAGATCATTACAAAGTGCTGTGGGCGCCCGATAATGCACTTAATTTTAGAGAGCACCTGCTCATATATCTAGAGAACAGGGTTGCGCCAGATTTTGGGCTGAAAGGACACCAGAATTCTGGTGCAGCCCCGTACATACATGTCGCCCATATTGTATTTCTTTTCCTTTGTACAAATTCCACTAAAAACATCGGAGAAATCAAAATAGACCTTTAATGAAGTTGCATGTGGCCGTTGTGCCTTGTTCTACAATTTCCTAGCTTCCCGACAAGTCCATCACTGGACTCAAATTAAAATTTGAGGGCTAAGGCTATGTCCACACGACAGTGATTGATTGTCGGATTTTAACCCCTTCCTGACGGACGGTCATAATAATATGGCTCTAATTTTTTTTGCTCTTTGCCTTCTGAAAGCCATAACTTTTTTATTTTTCCACCTACATAGACATATGAGGGCTTTTATTTTGCGGGACAAGTTGTACTTTCTAGTGGTGTTATTTATATTACTATACAGTATACTAGGGAACGGCAAAAAAATTCTAAGTGGGGCAAAATGTGAAAAAAAACGTACTTGCGCCATGTTTGCGGGAGGTTTGTTTTTACGGAGTTTATTCTTCAGTAAAAATTATGTGTTATCTGTGTTCTACAGGTTCTTTCGCATCCGGCAATAGCAAACAGGTAGGGTTTCCGTTATGTTTTGGTACCGTAAAAAAATTCCAAACATTTTCTATTTTTGAATTTGCACCGCGGCCCCTTTTTTGTGCGACCAATAACTTTTTTGTGCAAAACGGACGTCAGTGAGGCGGCATTTTTTGCGGGCAGATGTGTACTTTTTAATGCTAGCACTTTAAAGTTGATTGGACTTTTTTGTTTACTTTTTTTCCCAAATTTTTTTATGTGACGGGGAAATAACCAAAAAAAACGCAATTTTGGCGTTTGGAATTTTTTTTTTTTTTACGGTGTTCAGTGTACGGGATAAATTATATTATATTCTTATAGACCGGACTTTTTCGGACGCGGTGATACCAAAAATATGTTTAACTTTTTTATTATTTTATTGTTTTTATTTATAAAAAAGGGAAAGGGGGATGATTTGAACTTTTAATACTTTTTTTTTTTGTACTTTAAAACTTTATTTATTTATTTTTTTTACTTTAACATTGAGTTCCCTCTATGGTGCTTGACCATTAGGGGGGCGGTGATTCGTTAATACAGTTTTTAATGCATTGCATAGGCAATCCCATTAGGGTGTACAAAGATGGCGGTTTACCCACTTCCTGTCTGCGGACGGAAGTGGGGCAAACGGGAACATGGCAGCGATGGAGGCCTTCACAAGGCTCTGCGCTGCCATGTTTGCCCCTCGGGACTTCCCGCGATCTTATCGCTTTATGTTCCCGATCGGGCTCAAAAAAAAAAGCGCGCGGCACCGCTTTTCCCTATTCAGATGCCGCGGCATCTTTGCCGTGGGCCTGATGGGTTTAAACAGCGCAGACGGGCGACGCCGCCTGCCTGCGCTGAAACCACCGGGTGTTAGCTGCAATTAGCCGCTCCGCGATTCCGTTTCAAAGCTGCTTACCGGCGCTATGACGTACTCATACGTCATAGGTCGGTAAAGGGTTAAAGCGGATTTGGTATTTAGAATCAGCAGAAATCTGACTATAAACCATCCCCATAGATCTGAATAGAAAATCTGAGCTGAAGTCTACACAGCTCGGATTTTCTAAGTTTGGATTTCAAATCTGAAAACCGGGTCAAAGAACATGTTCTATAACATTCAATAATCCGCCATATTTCACTTGAAAACAACGGATTATAGTACTGTTCAATTGAATGGGAACGGGACAAAAAATGGGACAAAAAAGGAAACAAGTGTAAAATACTGGACACATTCTGGTTATGATCTGAGAAGTATGTTGTCCTCAGCCGTGTGGATGTAGCCTAAGGTTTGCTTTGGGTACTGCTAGACGTCCTTAGGGTGTGTTCACACGGCTGATTTTGACGCTGTTTTCGCAGCGGCTTCCGGAGCGTTTCCGCTCACACAAACAGCATAAAAAAGCCTCCAAATTGTCCCCAGTTCATTTTCATTGATTCCTATGTAAAACAGGTTTTGTAGTTTTCACACGATGAGAACTATGTATGAGAAACACGGACATATTAGATGCTTCTTTGGAAGATGTTTTGGGCACTGAAAAAAAAGCGTCCTGTCAATTCTTCAAGCGTTTTCAGTGCTGAAAATCTCCATAGGAATCAATGGAAAGTTTCAAAATCTTCTCCAAAGCCTCGGTGCATTTTTAGATGAGTTTTTTGGAGCATTTTTGTAGAGTTTTTATGCCCCGGCTAATAATTTGTATGGGTGAAAACAGTGTTGAAAACCTCATCCAAAAACATGTCAAAATCACGCCGAGAAACACATCTAAAACCTCTTCTGAAGAAGCATGTTTCAAGTGAGGTTTTGATTCTGTTTTGGGTGCTGAAAAATCAGCGTCCAAATAAGCCGTGTGAACATACCCTTAGTGTGCAAAATGCCCCTGCTTAATGTGTGTGTGTTTCTTCAATCTTATCTACTATGTTATTGTGTTCTTTTTAAAAGTTGTCCTATTGTCTTACTGGGCCAATCATTGGTAGAAGGAAACTCTGGCGTATGTAGCTCCAAATCCACCAAAGGGTAGTTTCTTCATTCACTATATTAAATTTAAACATTAACCTCAAAACAAACCTCAAAAACTGCTTCAGCCTCAGAAGCCATTAATCGAGACCCCTCCTATTCCGTGATGCCCTCCTGCCTTCTCTACCTTCCATGTAGGATCTTCCCTCCTCTGTCTATGTTATATACCTAAAACAAAGGATTGTAACTGTACAGTTTTGGTTTTATAGTTTTTCTTCCTTCTCTTCCTTATTCCCCATCTCTACATGACTTTGGAGAAAGTGAAAATACACGTTCTTTAGATGCCTTCAACCCTAGTAGGTCTGACCTCGCACACCTTATTTTTGCCAGAATTACATATTCCATGTCCTGGCATCAGCTGTACGATATTTGGAGACACTTCCTTCACTGTTTCTTGGTTACAGTTTCATTATTTTTTCCTTTGAACAGAATCTGATAGGAACAATGGCGACAATAAAAAATGACCTGGTGGCCATGGTGTCTATTGCTCTACAATGTTTCTAGCTTTAGGGCGGTCTGGCGCAAATTGCAGTTTAAGGGCTAAGATTTTCTTTGGATAGCCTAAATGCCCAGCCTGCCCCTGCTTAGTACTAGAGCTGTTTTAAAAGCATTATGGGCCCCTGGGCAGAGCACTACAGTGGGCCCTGCCCACATATATGACGTCACACTTGGCCATGCCTTGAGCCCACCCAAGCACACCCATATGTCTGGATACCAGCAGTCTACAAGACTATTTGGCAGGGCAGGGAGCCTTTGGCCCCCTTCTCCACCATGGTTTTTATTTTATTTTATTTGCACATTCTAAAAACACACAAACAGTTAAATAAGCAAATCCAACCAAGTGATCCAGGGTATACTTCTTGTATTCCTGAGACAAGCATACTCCACCAGGGGCCCCTATACTGGTTGGGCCCCCAAGCAACTGACTAGTGTGCCCAATGGAAGAGATGGACCTGTTTAGTACTGGAGACTACTGTCTGGGAATCAGAAGAAAGGTGAAAATGTGGAAAGATGCCCAAATGTCACAGCTGCTCCTTAATTTTCTCTAGTGGCTCAATTATTAGGAGAAGGCAACTCAGCACAAGTGGAGCAAAATCCACCCATGGGCGATTGTGGCTTTTCTATCACCAGATTACATTTCTTTTCTTCCTTTTTTCCCATGTCTCCATGGTCTTGGAGAGATTGAGATTACATGCTCTTAAGATACCATATTTTTGTCCCTTTTTCCTCAGAATCATGTATTCCACTTATTTGCATGATGTCACGGTTCACGCCGTGGTCCCCGGTCCAGACCACATATGTGCCTGTCTCCCTGCTGCGGCTGCCCCCTCTGCCAGCGTGTACTCACCTGTCCTCGCTCCTGCTATGGTCCTTGCTGCTGTCAGTGCCCTGCGCCCCTAGAGCGCGCACGCACCAGTTTCCCTAGATTTGAAGAGACAATACCTAATTACTTTGCCAATGACCGTTTACCACTTGGTAATTAAGGAGCTTCCTACCTGTGCTCTGGTTTTTTGATGTTTGGTGATGTCTCTACATTGATGGCAACCTCTGGTTGCTGTCTATTACCTGTGTTACTGATGTCCTTGCTCCTTTTACCTGCCGTTACGCCAGTCTACTACCTGCCTGGGACTCTGCTACCTGTCATCAGTTGACACATGTCTGTGACCAGTCACCTCTGCCTATTCCATAGTCCTACGTCCGGCACTTTGGCTGTCACCAACAACCTGGAGGTTCCCCGCAGCTAAGTCCGTCTTGCTTTGTGGTGGACTCCAATGAAGACTAGGGGCCCCTTAAACTCCGCTCCCTGTTGTGGTTTGCATCTCCATCTCTCGCGGTAATCTAGAGGATCCACATACCCAGCATATACCATTGAGCTGTAAAATATTTGGGAACAATTCCCAATTTTCCTTTATACAAATTGCTGATCAAAACATTGGAGAAAAAAATATTAACCTTCAATGAGCTTGCAAGTGGCCATTGTGTCTATTGTTCTAAATGTTTCTATCCTTAGGACAAGTCCACCTGTAGGCTCAAATTTCAATTTGAGAGCAAAGTTTTTCTTTAGGTTGGACTCAATGGACATGTGTCTCCAATCTTATGTTCTATGTTACTTCGAAAATGTCATAACTTCTATTTGGTCTTACTTTACGCCAATGGCCCAATCATTGGGGGGAGGCAATTTAGACCACAAACATATATAGTGTTGAGAAATAAACTATACTATCACTGCAAACAAAAAATTCCCAACTAAAATATAACTTTTTATAAATAGTAGGCCTCCTTTTCATCATAGGTGCCAAGTCCGTTATCACACGTTCCTTTGGGCCTTAGCTAAGTATCTTTTTTTTTGTCAATTGCAATGTTTGTACTATCAGATATTTGGGTATAGTGTATGTATCTGATTTATACTGTATGTCTATGGTTAATTTGCAGTGCCGATTTGTCCCCTAATGAACCCTTGTTTTGAGGGAGAAACGCGTCGGGACTTTCATTATTTTTGTTTATCTGGGATTTTCTTTACTTTGTTTACTTTAATTGTGCTGGGATTCTTTCTGATTTGGTATTTGTTATTTCTTTGTCCCTTTGAGGGAATCTGTACATTATAGCAGAGCCGCTCTTTTCAGGGCGATGACCCCGTTGTCAGTCAGGATTAGAGGGGACATTATATAGTTATTCCTCTTCTTCCTCTGGTATATTCCTCCTCTGGTATATTGGTATTTTTTCTATATTAAAGGGGTTTTGCCATGAAGTAAGATTGACGTGGGAAGTTTGCAAATGAAATAACAAACATTTTCACCATTCATTATTATTAACAATTCTGCACTGTTTTTGTTTTAGCTGCTCCTTTAGTGATCCATTGCTTACAGCTCGTCTCCAGGGGATACGACCAGGGCTGACAGCTCCTCAGTCATGGTCAGACATGCTCCCGTTTTTACCTCTCCTCTCCCGGCAAAATTGGTGTTAACCCAAAAGGGCTGTTTAAAATCTTCTCCCGTCCCTTTAAATCCTTAAATAATTAAATTTAAAGAGTAAAAAAAATAAAAAAAAAAAAAAAAAATGGAAAAGGGATGTTTCAAAGATAAAGAGAAAAAAAAAAAACACAGGTTTGGGTTTTGCAGGGATTTGAAACCCAGGACCCCTTTTGGGGTGTGAGGCCCAAAACCTTTAACCCTTTTCACAAAATCACAATGCTTTTACATAAACGATCCCCTTTCCTTTGACTACAGAGGGGGGAAAGGTTTGGTTGGGGATGTATCCCGCTGGGAAAAATTTTTCTGCAAATTCCCCAAAAAAAACACAAAACCACCCCTTTCTTGCAAAACCCGGCTGAATAGGCCCCGGAAATCTTTCATGGAATATAAATTGAGAAATTTTGGCCCCAAACCCCCTTTAACCCATCCTATTGGTTACCCCCCTTGGAAATTTTATTTTAAAGGGGAAAAAAAGATTTTTTATTTACCTTTTTAAAAATTTTTTTTTATTAAAAAAAGTTTTATTTTAAAATTGTGAATTTTTTTTCCCCGGCAATTTAGGCCCAAAATAAAAGCAAAAAACTACCAATCAGCGCCTTTTTGTTGGGTTCTTTTATTTTTCCCAAATTTTCCAAATTTAACCTGAAAACAAAACTCTAATTCTGCTTCAGCCTCACAGGCCCAAATTTTCTTGAGTGGGTTTTTTTTTGCCCCAGAATTTGCTTTCCCAATATCCTTGCTATAGCTGATAAATAGGGTTTTTGACATCCCTTTTCCCGTTTTTTCGGTACATTTTTTTTTTTTTATCAAAATTCCCAATAAAAAACAAGGGAAAAAAATAAAAATTGACCTTCAAACAGACTGTAAGTGCCCCTAGGGGGGCTATTTACTTTCCAAAAATGTTTGCTTGGGGATCAGTTTCCAATTTTCGGGGTAAATTTTTTCTTTGGGGGGAAACCCTAGAATTCCTAGTTCCCGTAGCCCTGTCAGTGCTTTCTTTTTTAAAGATTCAAAATGATGGGGGTTGGGCAAAAAAAAAAAAAATTATCAATGTTTTTCCTCCCTTTTGAAAGCCTTTCCTGCTGAATCTTAAAGTGCTTTTTCCCCAAATTTTGGGGGGGTTTAAAAAAAAATGTGCCAGCCAAGGGTAAAAAATGTTTTGGCCCCCTTTAAATTTGCCTACTAATCCAAAAACCAAAAACCCAAAAAGGGCCTTTAATCTTAAAATATAATTTTTTAATTTAAATTACCACCAAAAAAATTATAAATGTCCATGTAAAAAAAGGATTTCCCCCAAATTTTAAAAAAAATAATAAATATTCCTTATGATGGGCCCCCTTTAACACTATTTAAAAAAGGATTATCTTATCTCAAAAACCCATAATAAGTATCTAAATTTCCTTAAAATTTAGGAAAACAGCCAATTAGATCAATTACTCAGATTAGCTTTTTTTAAAATTTCCCTTTCTCTTACCCTTACTTAGCACCCATTCAAAAAACGGAGTTAATCGTCCCCCCCCCCCCCCCCCCCCCCCCCCCCCCCCCCAACCCCCAAAGGAGGGCCCCCCCCAATGGCGGCTCACCCTTGTTTTTCGACCTTTTCCCCCTAGAATAAGAAACCCCGCATTTTTTGCCCCCCCTTAAACATAGATAAAAAAATAGAAAAAGGGAATTTTATTATTTAGTAAAAAATTTTCGTTTGTATCTCTTTTCCCTTTTGGGTGTCCCATGCCCTTTGAATCCCCGAAAACGTTTCTCCCCCTAGAGGTTTTTTTTGGGGTTCCTTACCGGAAAATTGCATATAATGGGGCCCCAAATTTGGGATGAAACTTTCAATGGAAATCAATTTTTCCCCCTCAAAAATCCCCTTGGGTTTGGGTAATATGTTTTAATATTTGGAGAAAAAACTCTTCAACTGTTTCTTGGTTACATTTTGTTTGTTTTTTTTTGTACAAAATTTGATAAAAAAACAATGTAAAAATAAAATTGACCCCCCAAAAAGACTGTAAATGACTATGGGGGTTTTTTTGCTACAAAAAAAATTTTTGCTTTGGAATCAAGGTTTTCCCTTTTGAGAGGTTAAAGGGTTTTTCCTTTTTGGGGAAACCCTGATTATTCAGATGAGTTTGGAACCCGGGCGGGGGCTTTTGTACTAAAGATTCAAAATGATGAAAAGGGAAAACTCCCAAATTTTTTCCCATTGTGAAGCCTTTCCTGCTGACTCTGAAAGTGCTGCAATTCGGGGGGTTAAACCCAAAAAATTTTTTTTTTTAGATGCTGCCCGAAAAAAATTAGCATTTAATTTTGCCCGGTGGCCCAAAGTGTTGGCCCCCCATAAAATTTTTGGGCCCATAAAAAGGTTAGGAAGTAATTGCATTCTTAAATGCCCCCTTTGATTTGGCCTTTATGGATAGACCCAAACCCCAAGAAGGGGAAGGGAAAACAGAACCCGGCCCCCCCTTTGAACTCCCGGGGAAACGGTAATTGGGAAATTGGAAAAAATTTTTTTAAGAAAAAAACCAAAAAAAACATTGTTTACCCAAAAAAAATATATTAAGGGCCGGCCATTGGGGACCGCTCCCTTGCCTTGGATTTTACTTTTTCCCCCTCCCCCCAAATTTTCCTGGGTAAATTAAATATCCTTAGAGAAGAAGGGTGCTAATCTTACAAATGGGCCTTTTGATTTTAGCAGTTTTCCCCCTAAATCCTTTCCTTTTCCCTTTTGGGGGATTTTTCCCGGGTAATTACCAAATGGGCCCCACCCGAACAAAAAGTATTTTTGGGTTTTTATTTTATGCAAAACCTTAAGTTAAATTTCAAGTTAAAACAATTTAAAGGGTAAAATTTATTTCAATATGTAATATAGGCATTCAAATTTTAAAAAATCAGGGCCCCATTTGGGATAAAAAAAATATCAAAAAGGGCTAGGAATTTTGGAAAAAAAACAGGACCCAAAAAAACAAAAAAATGGTTAAAAATAGCTAAAAAACCCACTTGCCCCGGGGGTCCCGGTGGAAAATTCGGAGGTGGCCTTAAGCAGTTTTTTTGGCCCCGAGGTTTTGAACTAAGAACCCCCCAAAAAGTTTTTTCCCAAAAAATTTTTTCCATAAAATCCTAGTTTGGGAGTCAATTTCTTTTTCCAAAAATTCCCAATGTCCCTTTTTGGGTAGTTTCTTTAGTCCATGATGTGCCAATGTTTTTTTAAATTAAAAACCCCCCCCCCCCCCCCCCCAAAAATTTTATGTTTTGTTGCCACACCTGTGTGCATTTGTGCCCCTTTTTTTTTAAAATTTTGGCCCAAAAAAAAAATGCTGGTTTTTTTGATTTAATATGTAATTTTGGGGGTGAATGAACTAATTGCAGCTCTGGTTCGTGAGTTGTCTTCTGACAAATGATTAAAGGGGTGTTTCCACCATAAATTTGGTATATGCCATCACAGTCTGATAGGTGCAAGTCTCAGCTCTCGGACCTGCACTTATTTCAGGAATGAAAGTTATGGCTCAGAATAGAAAACCTATTTCGCTTTTTGCCCCCGATCTCCTTTCGTTGAATTCCCATGGGAGTTCTATGTACGGCCAAAACACACGCAAACCCTGTTTTTTTTAGAACCTCCATAGATGGAAAGTGGTTTACCAACGAGATGGGCTCTCCATTCGGAGCCATAACTTTTGGGGGCTCGATCTCCAGACAAGTGTGAGTCCAAGAGGTGGAACCTTATCTATCATACTTTCAGCGCATATCCTAGCAATTTAAACCTTTAAAGTCTTTCGGTGGGAAACAAAATTCCCTTTTAGATTTAGAAAAGGTTTCCCCACCAGTGTTGTCAGTCGCACAGGGTTTCCAGGAAAATAAAACCGGGGTTTTCCCAAAAAAAAGAAGGTTTTATTTTATTTTGAAATTAAAGCCCCTCTTGTGTCCATGCCCCATCATTGCCCCCGGGGTTTTGGCTGTGTTGGGGGAAAGGTTTTAAAAAAAAAGTTTTTGGTCACATACAGTATTGATCTGGGGTTTTTTAAAAATTTTTGGGATTTTATCCCTGGGGGGAGTCACTGGTGTACATTTAATTTTTTACTTTTCCCTCTACTTTTCCCCAGGTTATTAAACCCTTTTTAAATTTTAATCCAAGGAAACCCGCACCCTAAATTTGCTGGTGCCCGTCAATGGTGACATACATTTTTATTTTCCTGTTTCTGACCCCATGGTTACAAACCTTTATTATATCCAGAGCTTTCAATCAATATTCTTTCTTTTGCAGTTAAAGGGACTTAAACTACTTAAATTCCTTTTACTGATCCTGAGTTACATCCTTGGGTTTTTTCCCTCCAGAGTGCACTCACTTTTTTTTTTTTTTTTTTTTTGGTTCAGTTTAATGTAATTTCATTACTTATCTGTACTGATCCCCGAGTTACCCTCCGTATTATACTCAAAAGTGCACCCCCCCCATTTTTCTGCTGGGGGAAATCAACTGGGTAAATCCCTTACTTATCCTGTTATGATCCCGAGTTACATCCTGTTTTTATAATTTTTCCCAATGCAATTTACTTGTTCTGCGGGGCAAAACAATGTACATACATTAATTTTTTCCACCCCCCCAAAAATTTTTTAAACCCCTTTACACCAAAATTTTTTTCCCTTCCCTTTAAAACTAAAAATCCAAAAATAAAAATTTTTCCCTTCACTTTTACCCCCCAAATTTTTTTTAATTAAAAAAACCAAAAACCCAAAAACCCAAACCCCCCCACCCCTGCCGGTTGGGTCGTCCGGGGTACAATACAGTATTTATCTGTACTGATCCTGAGTTTAAAAATCCCATTTTCCCAAGGCTGCATCACAAATTTTTGCTGGTGAGTCACTTTTTTAATTTAAAACATTATCTATCCTTTTAAAACTGATCCTGGGGTTACAATTTTTGTATTTTATTTTCCCGAGCTGTGTCAATATTTGGTGGTGCGTTACTGTTTCCATACAATTTCCTTTATACTGTATGGGTCCTGAGTTAAAAGCCTGTTTATTTTCCGAGCTGCCCCTCATATTCTGCCCCGGTGAAATCACTGGGGGTACAATTTCATTACTTATCCGTTTTGTTTCTGAGTTTTAAAACCTGTATTATTTCCCCCAGAGTGCGCCCCATTTTCTGCCCCGGTGCCCCGTCCTGTGTTTCATACTTTTCTTATCCCTGTATATCCTTTTTTTTTTTTTTTTTTTTTTTTCAAATTACAAACCTGTATTATCCTCCAGGCTGCCCCTCACTAAAATTTTCTGGTGCAGTCACCCGTACATAATTTTCTTTCCTGTACTGATCCTGAGTTATTTTCCTGTATTTTAATCCCGAGCCCTTTTACTCACCTTTTTCTTGGTTATGCAGTCCCCTGTTTCTTCCCCTTAATTTAAAACCCCCCAATGATCCTGAAATTAAAATCCTGGGAATTTTCCCCCAGAGCTGCCCCCCACTATTCTGCTGGGTTTTTTGTCACTGTTCAAAAAACATTTTCTTTTCCCTGTACCGATCCTGGGGTTTTATCCCTGTATTATTTTCCAAAAGATGTAAATAATATTCTGTGGTGCCCGTCACTGTACCTACACTTACTTATCCCGTTCCTTTTAAAGAATTACATTGTATTCTCCTCCAGAGTGAACAATTTTTTGCCCGGTTCCACCCCCCCCCCCCCCCAACCCCAACCCCAAGTCACTGTTTTACTTCATTACCCTTTTCCTGGTTTCTGAACTTGAAATTAAAATTTCCCTTTTTATCCCCCCGAGTGCCCTCAATATTCTGTGGTGCGAGTTCCCCTGGTTACTTAAAAATTAAATTTTCCCTTTTACTGTTCCCGAGTTACCTCCGGAGTTTTATACTCCAGGGGCTGCACTCACTATTTGCTGGGGGAGTCATGGGGTTCATACAATAAGGAAACCGTACTGAATTCAGTTACATCCTGTATTATCCCCCAGAGTGCACTCAAATTTTTTCTTGCTAGGTGCGTCATGTGTACCCTTTCCATTTCCTTTTTCCTGTACTGATCCTGATGTTTCATCCCCCTATTTTTCCTCCAAAAGCGGGGGGCCCTCAATTTTTCTGGGCGGTGCAGTCCCGTGTAAATACATTAATTTTCCTGTTTTGATTTGAGCATACCCTTTTATTTTTTCCAGAAGGGGGCAAATCACTTTTTTTGTGGTGCCCGTCATTTTACATACCCTTATTATCCCGTAATGATCCTGGGGTTACATCCCCTGTTTTTATCCCAGAGTGCCCCGCTCACTTTTTTTGCCCGGGGCCGTCCTGTTTTTACATAATTATTTATCTTGTTTTGATCCTGGGGTTAAATCCGGTTTTTATTCCCCCCAGAGCTGCACTTTACTATTCCTTTTTTTTTTTTTTTTTTTCCCCGGTGCCAAATCAGGGGTCCCATACAATTACCCCCCCCTTTCCCCCATACGGCCCCCTGGTTACATCCCGTTTATCCCCCGAGTTCCAAATCCCTATTTGTGGGGGCAAATCATGTACATAAAATTACTTATCTTTTACTGATCCTGAGTTACATCTGTTTTTTCCTCCCGAAATGCCCCTCACTATTTGTGGTGTAAGTCCTTTTGTACATACATTAATTTTATTTCCCTTGGTTTTTTTATTTTTTTTGGGGTTTCATCCCCCGTATTATCCTCCAGAGCTGCACTCACTATTTGTGGTTTCAGTCTTTGTTCTTTTTCTTTCTTATCCTTTCTTTATCCTGAGTAACCCTCCTTTTATCATTTACTTCCCGAGCTTTCACTCACTATTTTTTGTGGTGCAGTCCTGTGTACCAAAACATTACTTATCCTGTATTTGATCCTGGTTACAAAACCCCCTTTTCTTTCTCCAGGTGCACTCCCCTTTCTGCTTGGGTTTCAGTCATTTTTTCATACATTACTTAAACCTGTATGATCCCGGGGTTACATCCTGTATTTTCCTCCCCGAATACTCCCCTATTCTGTGGGCCTTTTTGTCACTGTGTTAAAAACATTACTTATTCCCGTTTTTATCCTGAAATTTTCATCCCCTGTAAATTTTCCTCCCTGGCCTGCCCCTCAAATTATTCTTGGGTTTCAAAATCAATTTTTCAATTTCATTATTGGTATCCCGTACTTTATCCTGGTAAATCCTGTATCAACTCCAAAGGGGTTGGGACTCAATATTCTGCTGGTTTCCCCGTCACAAGTTTAATAAATTTCCCTTTTCCCGTTTTGATCCTGAGTTACAATTTCCTGTTTTTATTTCCCCCAGAGGGCCCCGAGGTTTACTAAATTCCCGCCCGGTTTCCGTCATGTGTTTCATACATTACACTACTTATTTTGGAAATTTTGTTTCCCGTTTTTATACTTCAAAAGGGTGCACTCAAAATAAAATGGTTGATAGAAGAGGGGAAAGTGCTGTCGCCTTTTTTGTTTTTGGGTCACAAAATATTGTTTTTAAATTTTAAACAAACATAAAAAAGTCCCAACTAAATTTGAAGCATTTGGTTTATGCGATTTTTGTACTTTTTTAAAAAAGATCCTGTTGTTTTTAATTCCTAAAAAGCAAGAAACCCAAAATTTAAAATTGTGGATGATTTGATTTTCCCTCAAGCCCCGAATGAATATTTT
The DNA here is from genome assembly GCA_025379985.1 of Phyllomedusa bahiana. Lineage (NCBI taxonomy): Eukaryota > Metazoa > Chordata > Amphibia > Anura > Hylidae > Phyllomedusa > Phyllomedusa bahiana. Next base: position 44,853 of record JAODAL010012734.1, read on the forward strand.
TTAAGTTAATCATTTTCCCTTGTTTAAAATTAAAATTTTCACTATTTTCAAATGTTGGTTTTTTTTAAAAAAAAAAACCCCAATTTTTTATCAGTGGGTGGATCCAAGGGGGTTTTTTAAAGTAAGAGTATGTCCCCCAATTCCTTGCAAACCCCAAAGGTTTTTTTTTCCCTTTCCCCCTTGTTAACAATGGAAATTAAGGCCTGACAGTAAATGACAGGTTACTTTTCCCGGTTTTTTAAACAAAGGTTTTTTAAATTTAAATTAACTGGTTTTTTTGTCTCTTTCCAAATTTAAAGGTGGGCTGGGGAGGGTGAGCCGTTGGTGCCCAAGGGGACATTGGGTGCAAAGTAGGTTCCCCTGATAACAAAAAAAAAACCTGGAAGCAAAAGCACCCCGAAATTAATTATTAATTGTAAGCCCGTTCTTTGTCTGCACGCCTTCCCTGACCTTTTCCAGCCTTATTTTGTTAACAGCCCCAACCCAAAAAAATTTTTTACCCAAATTTGGGCTTGAAAACCTTTATGAAGCAGAGGTTTTCCCAAATGCCCATGCCAAAAAGGGTTTTGATTTTGTCATTTGCTACTTTTTCACTAGGGCGCCCTGACAAGGTTTTCAGGGTGAATGAAGGGGAGAGAATTTAAAAGGGGTTTCCTACCCAATTTATGGTTTTGGGATGTTGATAGCACGCTGTGCATTTGGGGGTTTTTAGAAGGTGTATTACACTGCCGTACACAGTCCATGGGGGAGAGGGGAAAAAATGCACACCTCCATGGTTTCTGGATAGTGTAAATTTCATGCGGGGACCGTCCAAAGGTGCTAGAGGAAAACGCCCCACGTCCAGATGCTAGAGGGAAACATATCCCCAGTCCATGGTCTAAAATAGGGGTATTAATGGCCCACCCTTCCAAATTTTTCTTTATTTTAATTTCACTGGCAAAAATTTTCCCTTTTCTTTTATATTTAATTCCCCTTTTACAAATCCTTTTCCTTAATTTTATTAAAATAAACATTCCATTTTTTTTAAATATAAATCCCCTTCCCCCCCAAATTTTATTCACTAAAACCCATCCCTTCCCCCCCCAAAATTATTTCTCTATACCCCCATTCTAATAATTTTATTAAAAACCCCCCCCTACCAAAGGGCCCCCCCCTTTTAGGGGAAAAACTGCCCACCAGTCCATGGGGGGGCCCCGGTAGTGTATTACACTGGTACACAAGTTCCCATGGGTGGTTTGTGTATTACACTTTCGGGGACACCCGTTTCCATTTGGGGCTAGTTTGTGTAAATTTTCATGGTACACAGTTTCCCTTTGGGGCTAAAAGGAAAACTGCACAAGTCCTGATGTAGAGGAAAAAATATACACAAATCCATGGGGGATAGATAAATGTATTTCATGCGGGACACCGTCCCTGGTGGGTAGATAGTGTTTTACACTGGTACAAAGTCCCTTTGGGGGCTGAGGGAAAAATTGCAACAGTCCATGGGGCTAGTAGTGTTTTTACATGCGGGACACAAGTCAAAAGGTTTCGGATAGTGGGATTTTCACTGCGTAAACAGTCCTTTGGGGCTAGAGGAAAAAAACACACAAATCCATGGTGGTTGATAGTGTTAAATTTCACGGCCCCAAAACTGTTCTTGGTGATAGGGAAGACTGTACACAGTCCATTGGGGCTGAAAAAAATGCTTTTCACTCCATGATCTACCTGAAGGGCTGTGCACAGTCCATGGTTTTTTTTTTTAGGATATTGTATTTATTCACTGCCTACACTTTTTTCATGGTGACCAAAATAATTTGTTAGATTTTTTCCCTTTGGGGGGTAGTTAGTCATTAGGCCCCCTGTTCACCGGGGACGGGCCCTTGGGGCCCGGGGGGTTTTTTTGGGGCCCCGGGTTCCCACGTGGTTTCTGCGGCCCAAAAACCCCGGCCAAAAAGCATTAGTTTTTTAAAAATGGTTTTCCCCGGGGAAAAAAAGCCCGTTAATAATTTTAAAACCCCTTTGGGGGTTTTGGGCCCCTTGGTAGGGCCGGGGGCCAAAACCCGCATTTTGGGAACTAATTTTTCAATTTTTGAAGGGTTGCTACTGTTTTGCCCGGCCCCCTACCCGGGGTTTCTCCCGGGGTTTTTTTTTCCCCTTTTATTTTTTAAATTCCCCCTTTTTTTTTTTACGGGTGCTTCCCCTACCCCCCGGTTTTTGCCCCCTGCTAAATTTTAAATTTTCATTGCCCTATTAATAGCAGGGGCCCAAAAAAAACGGGCCCCACTCGCGCCAAGACCAAGCCCAGCGCCCGCGCCGCAAACCTGCGTCGGGAGACACGAGTTTGCGGCGAGGATTGACGAGGTTCTGGCAGCGGGAACCGCAGCGAAACCCGCGGCCAAAATCGCCGTGTGAACGGGGCCTTACAATACACATTGTGCTAGATGAAGACTGTACACAGTCCATGGTCATGAACAAAGCATTGCATTACCTATGGTGCTAGATGAGAACTCTATAGTGTCCTTGGTGCTAGATAATGCATTACATTGTCATGATGCAAGATGAAGACTGTAAATGTTCATGGTGCTAGATGAAGTCTACAGCGTCCAGTGTCCACGTCTCCAGACACTACCATTCAAGATCCATGGAGCTAGAAGAAGACTGTATTCTCTCCATGGTGCTAGACACTGCAATGGGCCATACATGATGCTGGATGAAGACTGTATTCTCTCCATGGTGCTAGACACTGCCATAGGCCATACATGATGCTGGATGAAGACTGTATTCTCTCCATGGTGCTAGACACTGCCATAGGCCATACATGATGCTGGATGAAGACTTTATGCTCTCCATTGTACTGGACTATGCATTATGCTTTCTGTGATGCTAAATGAAGATTCTACACTGTCCATGGTGCTAGGCATGGCATTACACTACCCATGATGCTTGACAAAGACTGTACGTAGTCCATGGTGCTAGACAATTCACTATACTGTCCATGGTGCTAGATGAAGACTTTACAGTATCCACAAAGCTAGACAGTACACTAAAGGGTTTTTCTCACCGTACTGTTTCACTGAGTCATAAGCAACTTTTCACTCAATGGTTTTTCTATAACAGTGATTAGTATATTTAGCTTCTCTGTAACTATCTGAGACATTAAAAAGAGCAGTGCAGGAGATTTAAACAAAGCTGCCTGTGCTATGAAGAATGAAAATGCTTAACTGTAAACAAAAGCTAATCTTGTTAGAGATAATTAGTCTTCTCCAGAGTGAACTATCCAATTATGGTGACATCACTTCTTGCTCTGTCTAATCGGGAAGGGAGTTTATGTTCAGGTAGCCATAGAAGCCTGTGTGCACTCAGAGCAGAAAAACTCTCTTTTCTCATGACTGATGTAAAATCAAAAGACAAATGTATTTATAAAAAAGTCTTCAACTAACTGTCTCCACATGTTGAAAGCTGATCTGTGTAGTGAGAAAACCCCTTTAAGTTATCTATGATGCTAGATAAAGACTCTTCACTTTACTATGCATTCCACTCCCATGATGCTATATGAAGATCCTATGGTGTCTATGGTGCAAGACAATGCATTACACTGCCCCTGCTTTATATAATAAAAGGGAAAAGTTCTTTTTTTTAAATTTTGTGCAGTACTAATGTATGTAGTGATTACATTGATGTATGGAGAGCTTGCGCCTTTGACCTCTTACTGTATTAGGGTCATTTGTTAGCTAGAGACATATTGAAGGGAAAGATGCTAGGGTGACATCAGGGATAGAGGTTCTGGTAATAGGGTAGTCATAGGGTGAGCTTTTGAAGAATAACATGACCCACAAGGCTCCCCAATCTTCACTCCTCACAGGACCTTCTTCTCTGCTCTCCCCTTATCAGCTCCTCACACAACTGTCTCCAAGACTTCTCCCGTGCTTCCCCCACACTCTGGAACTCACTGCCCCAACACATCAGACTCTCCTCCACTTCATTAGTTCAAAATCCAACCTGAAAACCCATCTCTTCCAGAGCCTATGACCTACCATAACCCTGCTGCTCCTACAAATCCAACAAACATGTCCACCCCTCACCTTCTGCCTCTTTCCTCCCCATTGTAGATTGTAAACCTTCATGGAAAGGGTCCTCGCTCCCTCTGTACCAATTGTTAGTCATCTATTCTTGTCATTGCACCTTGTTTGAACTTATGTTCTGTATGTAACCCCCCTCGAATGTACAGCGCCCTGAAATTAATAGCGCTTAAAAATATTATTATCATTATTATCAAAAACAATAATAATAATAATAATAATAAGAAGAATATGAATATACTATAGGGACAGTTATGTAGGGTTCATTATCGGTATTACTCTTCCATTCCTCCCAGTATTAATCTACCATTTGAATCTCCACCATACAGTACCTGTCTTCATCCGCCAGCTATCCGTTTGTCTAATCATCTAGCGGTGAGTCATTTTTCGGAAAGACTTCAGGCGGCATGTATGGACGGGGCTATGCCAGAAGCCTGGCGTCTGTTCAGCCTGACATCTAGTGCAACCCTAGATTTTTACATTGCCAGTATCAGGCGCATTGCAGAGCGCCCGCGCCACTTTGCAAATCGCCTGATTTCGGTGGGAGTACGGCAGGCAGGATTCACTACACCCGTACGAAGCCATAGATTTATAGCTTCAGTGCAGCATTTCTAGGCGCATTACTGCTGGAATAGGTAGAGCACTTTCAAAGTGGTTTCCCTGAGCCAGAAGTGTCGTCTTAGCGCTAGAATGCGCCTGATTTATGACCTGCAGTAGAGCAGGTTCATAAATCAGGCGCATTGTACACTATTCTAATGCACATGAAAATTGGTGCCTAAAGGCCAAAAATCATACATGTCGCCCTTGATTTTGCCTCTTCCTTGTTGTTTGGAGTCCACCAGCATCAGTACCTTTTTACTGTATCTTTCACCAAAGCATCAAAACATGCTGCTCGGAGGTAGGACTGGTTTTTCAATGTGACAGGTTAAAGATAGGCAAAGTATTTAAGTGACTCGGGATTCTGCGTAAATGTACTCAGTGCTCACAACCGGAGCTGCGAGTCCTCTGTTAGCATAGCCATGAGGAGTGTTTGTTTCCTCTGAAACATCAAGCTAGCTGTGAATGGTCTTCCCCTCCAGAGGTGACAAGCTGAGAGATGTGGTGCGTTCTTGCCGGCACACAAGTCTAATACTTGACACTTCTCCATGACATGAACACCGCCCAAGGCTCTGTTAATTGTTATCAAGTGGAGACACAGGAGAAATTTGGGATTTGTTGCTAATTAATACAGTGCATTCCCTGGGGAGTCAACAGAATGGAAAAGAGTTTCTAACAGGGAAAATTTAGAGAGGAACTGCTGTTACCGCTGAGATAACTGTCACGGCTGACAGACCACACATACATTCATGCCATTGATCAGAGCCTGGGCGAGTAAGGATCCGAGGCAGGAGATAATGCAAGCATGGTTAACACTCAAGAGCTAAAATCACTTATTTCTGCCTGAGCCGTGTGTGAGAAGCTTTCCTGGAGTTGTAGTGCTACTTGGCAGCCATGTTATGCAGAACAGTAGAGCAGGATTGACTGGGTCATGATGTATTTCTAGTGCCCAAATGTAGCGGCGTTTCTGAGTGCCCTGGTGCCTTTGGTGGAGAAAAAAAAATTCTCCTCCTGCAAATACACTCACTGTGCCAACTCTATACATCTGCAAGACCCCACAGTCATGCATTGGACGGCTATGTGTTATGGATAGTCATCCTGTAAAATTCCTGGAGGTCTGGTGGGTAATACAGATTTCATGGTGATATCCATTATTTCTGATGGTCTAGAGGGATTATGGGTTAAAATTGAATATTCCTTGGGGGTTGTGATAGATAATACAAAGTTTATGGTGATATTCACTATCCCTGATGTCTAGGAGGGTCATGGATTAATTTGGACAGTATCATTCCCATCTGCCGATATTGAGATGCAGTCTGGATTGTTGGACGGTATTAAAGGGGTTTTGCCAAGAAGTGAGTTCCTTACCTCTTATCTGCTCAGTAGAGAAGATTAGCTCAGCATTCTGAGTCACTGGGGAGAGGGAGGGGGGTGAGCAGAGAGCCAGGGATCAGGGAGCGTCTGCAATGTTTACTCAAATAATTACATTACAACCAGTTGATTCTCTATACAAAAGAGACAGGCTCATTCACTGCTTTTTCTCCCCAGTTGCATTCAAGCTCCTTCATGTTCACTGTCATCAGATAAGAAGTGCAGACAACGCGAGCGCGGCCAGATCAGCTCCTGTCAGCTCCTGGTCATGTTTAATGTAAACTGCAGGAAACTAAGGGCATATAAAGAAAGCTGTAGCTCGCAGAGGCTTCACTTTTTGTAATCACATATATTTAGAAAAGTGATTAAATACCCATTTTGTAGGATCCGACGTCAACATTACATCATGGCAAAACCCCTTTAAGGTCATATCTATTGTTCTCAATTTAATCCCCTGATGAACATTAGAACGGGAAAACACGTCGGATAGAGAACTCTCTTTCTACTTTCAATAAGGGAAGAGTTAATAATTTTTTTATATCAAGTATTGACTTGATGATCTGCATATTTAATTGGAAATTCCTATACAGGGGCGCTATAGGGTATATATAGCTTAATAGTATCTTGTGTAGGGCCGCCCTTAACTGGGCGATGACTCCACAGTAATTTATATAGGTGTGAGTATAGAGGTTATATTTAGGGAAAGCTGTGGCATATCTGATTTTGTTTACCCTCCATTACAGTGACAGATATTTACGCAGGATACTATCCATAAAACTGACAGACGACTCCAAGGAGGTGAGCTCCTCCATGAGCTCAGGAACAGTGAGTTATGACAGCCTCATGGTAGTGGCACAGTCTGAGAATATTTTATTGTCATTGATTAATCACTGCCACTAAATAGTCATTTGGTATCCAGATTTTTTAAGAGTAGGAATTAAAAGTTATTTTTAACCACATTTTAATACCTACTGCTGTGACAAAAATGCTTAAATACGGATGTGGAAATTGATAAATCTTTAGGGGATACTGGGTTATGGATTAACATGGTCTATTCATGAAGCTTTTTAGTGGGTACTACAGACTTATTGGTGATATCCATTATCCCTGATGGTCTAGGGTGGTAATAGGTTAATATTTAATATTCCAATGGGTCTTTAGTGGGTAATACAGACCTAATTGTGATATATATTATCCCTGATGGTCTAGGGGGGTTATGGTTAAAACTGAATATTCCTAGAGGTTTTGATGGGTAATATAAAGTTTCAGGTGATATCCTTAATTCATGATGATATTGGGGGGTTATGGGTTAATATTGAATATTCCTGGGGATTTTAAGTGGATAATACAGTGATTTCCATTATCTCTGATGGTCTAGAGTGGTGATGGTTTGATATTTAATATTCCTGGGGGGTCTTTGCTGGGTACTACAGAGTTATTGGTGATATCCATTATACCTGATGATCTGTGGTGGTAATAGGTTAATATTTAATATTCCAATGGGTCTTTAGTGTTGATATAGTGCTTATATATTCCAATGGGTCTTTAGTGTTTATATAGTGCTCATATATTCCAATGGGTCTTTGGTGCTCATATATTCCAATGGGTCTTTATTGGGTAATAGAGCATTAATAGTGATATCCATTATCCCTCATGGTGTAAGGTGGTGAGGGCTTAATATTAAGTATTCATGGGGGTCTTTAGTTGATAGTATCTAGCATCTCTGTTCAGGTAAATAGTGATCGACATTATTCATGGAGGACTAGGGAAGCTTAAGGAGGTGTTACAAGATTTTTGGAACAGGGCTAAAATATAATATTATCTGGTATTCAACGCCAGTGTTTGCCTTCGTTTCCCCAATAGTGACATCACGTACATTACTCAGGTGATTCTGTAGCCAATCACTGGATTAATGGTCTATGCTGACACTTAGGTTGCTTTCACACAGCGCAGTTTTGGTGCCGTTTTAACTGCGCTGCAATTAAACTGTCTTTATTACCAGCAAGCTTCTTTCACTTCTTTCAAGTCTTGTGGATACAAACACACTAATTGATCACTCACTTTCAAAACAGTTTAGGAAGTAAAAAGAAGATGGGAAAAAAGGCATTTTAAATTTGGGCTCAGTTAAAAATGCACCAAAACTGGCTGTGGGAAAGCTCCAAAGGGTAAATTCTGGTGCCCCAGCTCCCCATTCGGGGCTTCATGCAGGGGATTAAAGGGGGTGTTCCCACCTACCCTTGTGGCATACTGTGAGAAAGTATCAATTGTAAACACATACATTGCATGCCCGCATTGTGTTTTTGCATCAAAGGGTGAAATATGTAACAAGCACAAGGGCGGGGCAAAAAAAAAATTGCCAATAGATAAAAAAAACCCCTGGTGCTACAGTAAAAAATTTTGCACAGTGAGTATGATGAGAAAAACACTCTTCCCCTATTTAAAAGGAAAAAACCATTTCCCCACCAGTGTGCAAAAAGGGCGAGCCCCTTTCAGGGGAGATGGCCGGGTGCAAAAATTACTGTAAACAAACCCCACAGCCGATTATCCATGAAGGGGGATGATTGCTGGTGTTACAATCGCACATAGATAAGGCATATAGGGGCCAATTATACAGTTACGTGTGGTGCACCATGCTGGCTTACAACGAATTGATGACACCCCTACTATTCGTTTTGGCGGGCTGCCCAGCATATTATGTGTCCACCTCATATTATGGCCTCATGTGGTGTCATGTTTGGGCACGGCTAGAGAGGCATGCCCTGGTGTGCTGTCATGTATTTGGGCAGGGCCCACTGCAATCCTATGCCTGAGGGCCCATAATGCTGTAAGACATTCCTTTCCTCATTGTCTTGCGAGTCCCTGCACTAACATTACTAGCAATTTACAAAACTACACACATAAAAAAAATCACAGAAAAATAGGACAATATTTACTTAGATATTTACCTAATTTTAAGTAAATAATGCCACATTGTTCTGTGATTTTTTGTAAATGACACTAAGGCTCAGCAGCACCAAAGTCCCACCTCTGATGACTAGAGATGAGCGAACAGTAAAAAGTTCTAGTTTGAGTAGAACCTCGAACTTTTGTGAGTTTGGTTCGAGATTCTATTCGAACTAGAACTCGAACCCCATTAAAGTCAATGGGAGAAGATGTTCTTGTTAATTTTTATGCCTATACAGGTGAGGAGAAGCTGGAATTCCCATCCATAACAGTAACCTGGAGACGTGGAACAACTTAGGGAAGAAAATTTGGCTCTAAGGCTCTGTCTCCACTGCACAGAAAAAACAGTTTTCTAAAAACGCTGGAAAAAACGACTGAAATCCTCTCCCATAGACTCTAATGTAAACCCTCCCGCTGTCTCCACTGAGCTTCTTTTTTCTGCTTGTTTTTTCACTGGTCGTATTTTGCAACATGCTCTAAAAAGCGCCAGAGCCGGGCAGACAATTTACTACAGGAGTCTATGGAAAGCACTGGATGTCTTTTGGTGCGTTTTTTGCCGCGATTTTTCAATGAAAACCCTCCCAGGAGACCCAAGTCCCACCTATAGTGGGTGTAACAAAGGTTATATATTATCAAATTTGCATACAAGTGTCTGATGTGTCCTTGTCTGTACCATTCGTAATAAAATGATCATACTTTGGTCGCTAACGATTTTTGCGCAATTCATATTTTTTACAGATTTTGGCGCCAGAATCCGTTTTTTTTATGGATTTTGGTGTTAATCTCCTTTTCTTAACAGATTTTGCCGCTTATAAAGTTATCTCGCTTCTGACGCCAAAAATAAGTTTTTTATGGATTCTGACGCAATAATTCGTTTTTTATGGATTTTGGCACTAAAATACTTTTCTTTACAGATTTTGGCGCTAATAAAGTTATCTCGCTTCTGATGCCCAAAATACGCTTTTTTTACGATAGGATTTTCGGCAACTGAATCCGTTTATTTATGGATTTTTGGCAGCTAAAATCCTTTTTTTACTTGTTAACGGCAAAATAATGTTAAGAAATGTATTTAGCGACCAAAATCCTAAAAACCCTTATTTTTTGCGTCTGCAGCGAGATAACTTTATTAGCGGACTAATGGACTATATGACAAAATCCCAAAAAACTTATTTTGGCGAACAAACGCAAAAATAACTTTATTAGCGCCCAAAATCCGTAAAAAATGCAGGATCTTAGCACAAAATCCGTTAATAATGGACTTTAGGGCCAAAATCCGTAAAAAAAGTATTATATGGGGGGCAAACACGAACAGCATAACTTTTTAGTGCCATAATCCGCTAAAACGACTTACAAGATGACATATAAATGCAATATGTGCTTTAATTCCTTTTGTAGGGCAGAGTTACATCCAATGGCTTAATCTATGATTTACATTAAAAAAACAGGATTGAAGACAAGCAAAAAACCGCACCAATAAACGCAATCGAGGGGAAAAAAGGGCGTTTTTTCAGCTGCTTTTTTTCTGACAGGGGTGGAAAGAAAACTCAGCTCATGAACGTCTTTTAGTATTCGTGTCAGGTCGGTTTTTGTCCACTGCAGGGAGACAGGAGCCTTAAGTGACAGGAAAATGAGAGGCTAAAATACTTCATTTCTTTCAATGGCAATGAAAATATGAGGACAGCTTGCAAAGCAGGGTGTAGCTATAAGAGGTGCAGCGGGTAGCAGCTGCTATGGGGCCCTGCATACTGACGGGGCCCAAAGCCCCTTTGACACATAGGAGTTTTGGAGACGGTTTTTATACAATTACTGAACCCCAAAACTTGCAAAAACTGGAACTTTTGGGCACTGAGTATGATTTAGCAATCCAAGACTCTGTATAATATATATCCTTGTTATGAGAGTTAGGTGTTATGTGAACCTGCAAAGTCACCAAATAACAGCTTTTGGGTGTGGGAAGGATGGGCCAGCAATACCAAACTACATATCTATTGATGTCTATGGTAGAGAAAATGTTATCTAACTAAGAGCAGTCTGTACGTACAGAGAGTGAGCTGAAATGGGCATTCCACAAGGCAATACAGTGACAATATACATTATATAAACATGGTCATGTGATTTTAGCAGCCAATGAGAGCCTACAATCACGCGATGATGTTTTTGGACCTTTTCTGTGTCTGCGCTGATTGAATGGCGCCAAGAGTGCAGAAAAGCGTTATGGTTGGCACCAAATGTGCAGATGGCGATGGGATGGTGCCAAATGTGCAGAAAGGTGATTGGATGGTGCCAACTGCGCAGAAATGCGATTGGATGGTGCCAAAAGTGCAGAAAGGTGATTGGATGGCGCAAAAAGTGCAGAAAGGTGATTGGATGGCGCCAAAAGTGCAGAAAGCCGCTGAAACGACTGAAATGCGTGTAGAAACTAGAACTTGAACTTATGGAATGAACAGTAAAATATTCGGTTTCAGTTCGAGTTCTCTAATAATTTTTCACAAAAAAAGGAAGATCTACTAGAACATAACTTTTCTAGAACAGTGCCATCAAAACAACTGTTGACCTTACCAGATCTTGTGCAGCATTGGTGGACGCATCGGTGGCAGGGCTATGGTGAGGTGGAGCCGTGAGCTTCTTTATTCCTATCCTTATAAAACTAAGTCTTGTTGCTCCAGTGAGACCGGCAGCTGAAATTTACTCTCATTGTAGCCTGTAAAATCTTGTGAATGCTTCAAGTGCCGGACTGTGACTCCTGCATCCTTCTACGCCATCGCCTCCTGGTCGAAGAGGTCGGGGACTAGGCCGCCTGCGACCCGTCACAGCCCACAGGGGTCTCGGCTCGCAAGGGCCGGGGTTAATGGTCCGCCACGCCCGTCTCACCCTCTTCCATGTGAAACTGTCAGGAGCGGATGTGCCTATATTTCCCTGTAATAGGATTTATACATCGCTATATGAGCAACAGAACTGTCTCAGATTGTCAGATCCGCGACTGATTCAGTGCACAAGATACAATTGTAACCCACAGATAGACAACGCGATGTTCCACTTTCTATTCTTTCAATTAAGGAACACATTGCATAAAATGGAAACGGTTTTTTCTATTTTTATTAAAAAGAATGATCCGCGCTCACATGTATAATCCACGCTCAATCTGGCCTGACAGCAATGTATGGTCGTGAAATAGAGGACACAGATATTGCTTCACTGAGAGATCCTTAAGGAGGCAGAGAGACAGCAATGGTATGAAGCAGCCGCAGACTGGAGTCGCGAAGAAACTACATCCCTTAGGATCAATGAGGATCCACATCCCATAGGATCAATGAGGATCCACATTACCCTTTGGAGATGATTGACGGTCCACATCCCATAGGGATCAATGAGGATCCACATCCTATAGGGATCAATGAGGATCCACATCCCTTAGGGATCAATGAGGATCCACATCCCATAGTAATCAACAGGGATAGATCACTCCCATAGTAATCACAGGGATCACATCCCTATAGTGATCATAAGGGATCGACATCCCATAGTAATCACAGGATCCACTCCCATAGTGATCAACAGGGATTCCCACTATCCCCATAGTAATCCAAGGGATCCAACTCCATGGGGTAATGAGGATCCACATCCCATAGTGATCAATGGGGATCCACAACCCATAGTAATCAACAGGGATCCACAACCCATAGGGGTCAATGAGGATCCACATCCCATAGGGATCAACGGGGATCCACATCCCATAGGGATCAATGAGGATCCACATCCCATAGTGATCAATGGGGATCCACATCCCATAGGGATCAATGAGGATCCACATCCTATAGGGATCAATGAGGATCCACATCCAATAGGGATCAACGGGGATCCATGCTGCCGTCCAAACAGTGATCTGTGCAAAGAGTGAGGTCACCTCATAGAGGTGGAATCCATCGCATGTCACAGCGTGAAGCCTGGAGGCAACATAACCCCAGAAATAGGGCACAACCCCAACCAAATACATAGTGGTCAAGCTGCAGTCCAAGGAGACACCTGATATAGTCTTGGACACCACTGCTGATATCTTCAATGCAAAGATCCTTTCTTGTGAATTTATCCTAAATAGCAACAGAAACAACCTTAGGATAGAAACAAAGTGGTGATTAAATATATAAAGAATAGATAAATAATAAAACATAGATTTGAGATAGATACAAGATAGTTATATAGTTATTAGATAGGTAAATAGACAGACGGACGGGCGGACGGACATACAGACAGGCAGATAGATAGATAGATAGATAGATAGATAGATAGATAGATAGATAGATATGAGATAGATAGATAGATAGATAGATAGATAGATAGATGAATTTTTACTTCTCAGCCCTACATTATAGCATAACTATTTGCTTTCATGATACAAAGAAAAAAATTGCACTATAAGAACAATAGAAACCACTTCACTTAAACAAAACAGCAATTAGATATCTAGATATTATTAGACAGCAGAACGATGGATAAGCCCTGCTTTGCATTATTACAACAAATACTACAAGACAGAAAGATAATCTGCACAATGAAGCACAAGGTAGAACTATTCTGCCTGCGACTTGGCTCCTGGCAGTCACATCTTGTAGGAGATCCATGTATTGTATCTCTGCAGTGGGTGTCACAGACAAGTGCTGGCTCTGATAGAGAGTGAGTGCCCCCTACTGCCTGCCTGTGTCACCTGCAGCTCTTCTGTCTAATAGTGCAGCTCCAGGTAATTGCAGCCCGGCACATCTGTGGAGAGAGCTGCTCCCATCAGCTCCTTACTGCACAGCTTTTATGACTATTTGCCAGTGCATTGCTTTACACTGATGTGATCATGGCAGCAGCTTGGTTCTTAAGGCGTCGCCATTAGTCTTAGACAACCAGTGTGACTGCAGGAATGTGACATCCTTTCCTGCATACAGAGCTGCACATGGTTCTTTATCATGATCTTATTGTATCATGAATAGAATCCTGAGCCTGCAGTGAAGACTGACACACACAACAGGCAGTAAAGTAAATGCCTAGCACAACCCTGCTGGTGCATCGTATGGGGTCCACAGGACCATCGCTGACCTGACAAGTCAACGGTATACATGCCCTGACCGTGCAGCTGCTGTGCAACCCTGGGACTAAGGAGATTCAGCCCTGGTTGGTCCCATCACCGCAGATATTAATTGGCAAGTACCTGTTAACAGTTTTGGACCTGGTGCCTGGGACTTAGCAGTGGAGTTGATTATTGGGTCCCACCAGTGGAGTTGATTCTTGGGGCCACCAGTGGAGCTGATTCTTGGGGACAATAGTGGAGTTGATTATTGGGTCCCACCAGTGGAGCTGATTCTTGGGGCCCACCAGTGAAGTTTATTCTTGGGGCCACCAGTGGAGTTTATTCTTGGTGTCCACCAGTGGAGCTGATTCTTGGAGCCCACCAGTGGAGTTTCTTATGGGAGCCCACCAGATGAGATGATTCTTGGGGCCCATCAGTAGAGGGGATTCTTGGGGCCACCAGTGGAGCAGATACTTGGACCCACCAGTGGAATTGATACTTGGGGCCCACCAGTCGAGCTGATTCTTGGGTTCCACCAGTGGAGCTGATTCTTGGGGCCCACCAGTGGAGTTGATTCTTGGGGCCCACCAGTGGAGTTGATCCTTGGGGCCACCAGTGGAGTTGGTTCTTGAGGCCTACCAACGGGGCCCATCCATCAGCTAATTTACATGATTGCACATGCCACTTGCCCTCTGCTTTTCTTCCTGAAAAGCAGATTCAGGTCTGCCATACCATGGAGATCATCATGCCCAGGGGCCCATAAGGGTTTTCTTCTTGCTTCCCTGGCCCAAGGACTCCCATATTCAGCAGAGCATCATTTTTTACAACAAAGATTGGTCATGGAAAAAAGGGAATCCAGTTTGATCTTTGCTATTTCACATGCCACTAAACAAGGGCCCAGCAATTGTCTAGCCCTCCTTCTCTCACCCTGCAGAAAGTGTGACCCCTGAATAATGCCCCCTCCCTTATTTGTTAATATTGCTTTGCATGTAAAGAGCCCAGTGCCCCCCTGACCAAAGTTAAGCCCCATCAAGTAGGGTAGATTTACCACATAAAAGCATTAAAAACATTCCAAGGAAATCACAATGATGTGTGCCAGATATCAGACCCAGCTCTGCTACATCTATGTATCTGTCATATTAAACCTATAAAGATCTGGTTGTCTACAGAAGCCCCCACTGTCCTGTTGCATCTGTATTAGATTCATTAGTATTATGGATGCCAGAGGCCTCATCCACCCTAGCAGCGAGTCCTATGTGTCTTATCCGCGTCCCACTGGCTCCCGGTGTGACTCAACCCAGGGAGCATCCACCATTTGTTTAATGAGAGTAATTCCCTTTCATGCCAGCCCTCGCTCATTTGCAATGGTCGTTTGTAATTTTCTGTTTGCTCAGCAGTTTTTATACTTCTATTTATGTCATTACAGTTTTGGATCTGGTCGGACTGCGGTGATCAATCAAGATAAGAAGGACTCTCATGCTAACTGTGGGGCTTCACAGTCGGAGAAGCTTTTCTCTCATTGCTTACTAACAGTGGTGTGCTTCCTTTAAAAATGGTGACCCCATGCAAATATATCCCCTCTCTGGGGATTTATGGCCATGTTGTAGGATGTACATTTACTGGCATTAACCATAGCTGATTCTGTGCTGTGCACAAGAGGTTTACTGCTCTAAAAAGACATGAGATAAAGAGTATAATTACTATAATACTGCCTCCTATGTACAAAATTTTAATAGCTATAATACTGCTCCTATGTACAAGAATATAACTACTATAATACTGCTCCTATGTACAAGAATATCACTACTATAATACTGCTCCTATGAACAATAATATAACTACTATAATACTGCCTCCTATGTACAAGAATATAACCTACCTATATTACTGCATCATATGTACAAGATATAACTACTATAGATACTGCCCTATGTACAAAGATATAACTATATAATACTGCCCCCTATGTCACAAGAATAAACTACTATAATACTGCATCCCACTATTACAAGAATTTAACTACTATACTACTGTCCCCATGTAAAAGAATATAATACTATAAAATGCTCCATGTAAAAGAATTATAACTTCCCATTAATACTTGCCCCCTATGTAAAGAATATAACTACTATAATACTGCTCCTATGTGACAATAATATAACTGACTATATACTGCCTCTATGTACAAAGAATATAACTACTAATAAATAGTGCCCCTATGTACAGAATATAAACTACTATAATACTGCCCTATGTACAAGGAATATAATACTATAATACTGCTCCGATGTAAAAGAAATTAACTACTATAATACTGCTCTATGTACAAGAATTATAACTACTATCAATACTGCCATATGTACAAACGAATTTAACTACTATATACTGCCCCTATGTACAAGAATATAACTACTATATGCTGCTCCTATGTACAAGAATATAACTCTATAATACTGTTCCCTATGTACAAGATATTAACTCTATATACTGCTC
Organism: Phyllomedusa bahiana; assembly: GCA_025379985.1. Taxonomy (NCBI): domain Eukaryota; kingdom Metazoa; phylum Chordata; class Amphibia; order Anura; family Hylidae; genus Phyllomedusa; species Phyllomedusa bahiana. Next base: position 61,368 of record JAODAL010012734.1, read on the forward strand.
CTATGTACAATAATATAACTAATATATTTCTGCCTCCTATGTACAGAAATATAACTACTATAGTTACTGTCCTCTACGATACAAGAATATAATTACTATTACTGCCCCCTATGAACAAGATTATAACTACTATATATACTGCCCCTAATTACCGAAACAAGATATATAACTTACAATAATACTGCCCTATATGTACAAGAATATTAAATACTATATACTGTCCCTATGTTACAAGAATATAATCTAACTATTTTCTGTCCCTATGTACAAGAATATAACTACTATAATTCTGCCTTATGTACAAGAATGATAACTACTATAAGACGCTCCGCTATCGTTGTAGAATATAATTACTCGAATACTGCTCCCATGTCGTGAATATACTATACTATAATACTGCTCCCATGTAGGAGAATATTTCTACTATAATATACTGCTCCTATGTACGAGAATTAAGATACTATAATACTGCCTCTATGTACAAAATTAAAAAACTATCTATAATACTGCCCCTCATGTACAAGAATATTACTACTTATTACTTCTCTATGTACAAGAATATAACTAATATAATACTGCCCTCTATGTAAAAGAATATAATCTACTATAATTACGCCCCCTATGATCAAGGAATTATAACTGCTATAATACTGAATTCTTGTACAGAATATAACTATATAATTCTGTCCCTATATTCAAGATAAACTACTATATACTGACTAATATGTACACGATTATACTACTTAAATACATAGACACTATGAACAAGATATAAATACTATAATACTGCTCTATGTACAAGAATATAACTTACTATAATACTGGCCCCTATGTACAAGAATATAGACTGCTATAATATGCTCCTATGTCAAGAATAAACTGCTTTAATTACTGCCTCTATGTCAAGAATATACTACTACTATATTAGCTGTCCCTATGCTACAAGAATATAACTAATATAAATACTGCCTCTATGTTCAAGAATTATACTACTATAATCTGCTTCCCTATGTAGTAGAATATACTACTATAATACTGTCCTATGTACAGATATAACTACTATAATATGCCCCTATGTACAAGAATAAACCTACTATATACTGACTTCCTATGTACAAGAACATAACTACTATAATACTGCCCTTATGTACAAGAATATAACTACTATTTTAAATACTGTCCCTATGTAGTTAGAATATAAATTACTATAATACTGCTTCCTTTACCTTTTTTATAAAAACCTTTCGTTCCCCCCCCCCCCCCGCCATCCCCACCCCCCAGCCCCCCCCCCCGTTCCCCTCCCCCCCCCGCCCCCACCCCCCCACCCCCCTCCCCCCCCCCCCCCCCCCCCCACCCCCCCCGCCGCCCCCCCCCCGTACCCTACCCCCGCCCGATTGCCTCTGTATTATTTAATACTTCTTCATTCTCTCCCACCCCCCCCCCCCCCACCCCACGCCACCCCCCCCCCTCCCCCCCCCCCCCCCCCCCCCCCCCCCCTCCCCACCCCCCCCCCAACCCGTCGTTATACAACCTAGACCGATACCACCCCCCGTACTCACCCCCCGCGTACGCAAATTCAATCAAATCCTACATCATGTACCAAAATATAAACTAATATAATAATAGCCCCTATGTACAGAATTAAAACTACTATAATTCTGCTCACTTTGTACAAGAATATAACTACTATAATACTGCCCCATGTACAAAAATAAAACTACTATAATTACATGCCCCCTGTACAAGAATATAACTTACTATAATACTTCCTTCTTGTCAAGAATATTTACTAACTATTAATTACTGCCTCCTATGTACAGAATATAACTACTATAAATACTGCCCCCTATGTACATGAATTAACTACTATAATACTGCTCCTAATGTACAGAATATAACTGCTATAATACTTCCCCTATGTACAAGAATATAACTAAATATAATATTACCCCTATGTACAAGAATTATAACCTTCATATAATACTGACCTGATGTACAAGAATGTAAACTACTATAATACTGCCCTATGTACTCAAGAATATAACTACTATAATACTGACTATATGTACACGAGAATATAAACTGCTAATATACTGCCTCTATTACAAGAATGTAACTACCTATTAATATGTTCCTATATACAAGATGTAACTACTATAATACTGCATCCTATGTACAAGAATATAACTACTGATTAATACTGACCCCTATGTACAAGAATATAACTACTATAATACTGCTCTATGTACAAGGCAATATAACTGCTATTAATACCTGCTACTATAGTAAAGGATATACACTCTGTATTATACCTGTTCTATGAACAAGAAATATAACTACTATATTTCTGATCTATGTACAAGAAATATAACTCTATAATACTGCTCCTATGTACAAGGAATATAATACTATAAATACTGCAATCCTATGTACAAGAATATAACTACTATAATACTGCCTCCTATGTACAAGAATATAACTACTATAATACTGCCCCATGTACAAGAATATAACTACTATAATACTGCTCCTATGTACAAGAATATAACTGCTATAATACTGCCCCTATGTACAAGAATATAACTACTATAATACTGCCCCTATGTACAAGAATATAACTGCTATAATACTGCTCCTATGTACAAGAATATAACTACTATAATACTGCTCCTATGTACAAGAATATAACTACTATAATACTGCCCCTATGTACAAGAATATAACTACTATAATACTGCCTCCTATGTACAAGAATATAACTACTATAATACTGCCCCTATGTACAAGAATATAACTACTATAATACTGCTCCCTATGTACAAGAATATAACTGCTATAATACTGCCCCTATGTACAAGAATATAACTAAAACTGCCCCTATGTACAGAATTAACTACTAAAATACTGCTCTCTATGTACAAAATTTAATTCCTTTCTTGTCCATAATAGTCTCTCCATAAGACAAGTTCTATAAGGCCAAAACCTCATTTGTCTATAAGTAGTTGCAGTCTATATAATATGTTACTGACGCTGCAGACATATGAGGGTTGCGGTCTCATGTATGTGCACAAACAGGCGTCAGTCTCGGTTTGCAGTGACTAGGCCCTAAATTCCCAACAAGGTGCTGGACCAATAAATCTCTGCCCCCAGCAGATATAGTCCGCCGCCGGCCTGTAAGGATTCTGCGCTTCTCCAGCGCCCGTAGACATTAATATTCCATGGCAATTCGTTCAAGGAGAAAAATTGTAACAAAAGCAAAAAAATGGGGCGATCTCATCTATCCTGGTAATCGCAGCGGAATTAGGAGTGGGACAGGCACAGTAAGGATACGCTGCTAATGACCCTATTCTGGGGAATTAATGAGCCTTAAACCAAGATCATTCGGCGTAGTAGCCGTAGACAAAGTGTATAATGCGGCTGCTTTCTCATTTTAGCCGTTGTGTACTATAATTCACATGTCAGGCAACGCAAGTGTGGAATAATGCTCTGGTTTTCTGGTGGTTTATTGTCCTGGGGTTACTACACTACATTAACCCCTTATTGGCTGCAAGCAGGAACTGCGCCGTCCTGGAATATTCCAAAATTACCGATAGCTTCTGCAGAGCTGCTGATGGGGTGCTGTGTTATAGTGATCACAGCTCTGATTTTCTGATACAAATCCCCACAAATCATGCACTGACATAGAATGCAATGATAAAATAGGGCTGTCTTATTTATTGGGCACTCTAGGCACTTGTCCACTACCCCATGATCATAGAGGCTTCAGTCAGTCCAGAGCATGGAACAAGGCCATCTTTTCCATTGTGCACTCTAGGCAGTTGCCCATTAGCCCCATGAGCATAGAGGCTCCAGTCAGTCCGGAGCATGGAGCAAGGGCATCTTTTCCATTGGGCACGCTAGGCAGTTGTCCATGCACCCCATGAGAATAGAGTCTTCAGTTAGTCCGGGGCATGGAGCAAGGCCATCTTTTCCATTGGCACTCTAGGCAGTTGTCCATGCGCCCCATGAGCATAGAGGCTTCAGTCAGTCGGGGGTATGGAGCAAGGCCATCTTTTCCATTGGACACTCTAGGCAGTTGTCCATGCGCCCCATGAGCATAGAGGCTTCAGTCAGTCGGGGGTATGGAGCAAGGCCATCTTTTCCATTGGAAACTCTAGGCATTTGTCCATGAGCATAGAGGCTTCAGTCAGTCGGGGGTATGGAGCAAGGCCATCTTTTCCATTGGGCACTCTAGGCAGTTGTCCATGAGCATAGAGGCTTCAGTCAGTCGGGGTAATGGAGCAAGGCCATCTTTTCCAATGGGCACTCTAGGCCGTTGTCCATGCGCCCCATGAGCATAAAGGCTTCAGTCAGTCCAGAGCATGGAACAAGGCCATCTTTTCTATTGGGCACTCTAGGCAGTTGTCCACCACCCCATGATCATAGAGGCTCCAGTCAGTCCGGAGCATGGAACAAGGCCATCTTTTCCATTGAGCACTCTAGGCAGTTGCCCATTAGCCCCATGAGTGTAGAGGCTTCAGTCAGTCAGGGGTATGGAACAAGGCCATCTTTTCCATTGGGCACTCTAGGCAATTGTCCATGAGCCCCATGAGCATACAGGTTCCAGTCACTCGGGGGTATGGAGCAAGGCCATCTTTTCCATTGGGCACTCTAGGTAGTTGTCCATGTACCCCCATGATTATAGAGGCTGCAGTCAGTCAGGGGGAGGGAGCAAGGCCCTCTTTTCCATTGGGCAAACTAGGAATATGTCAATGAGCCCAATAAGCATAGAGGCTCCAGTCAGTCGGGGATATGGAGCAAGGCCCTCTTTTCTATTGGGCACTCTAGGCAGTTGTCCATGCATCCCATGAGCATAGAGGCTTCAATCAGCTGGAGTATGGAGCAAGGCCATCTTTTCCATTGGGCACTCTAGGCAGTTGTCCATGAGCCCCATGAGCATAGAGGCTTCAGTCAGTCGGGGGTATGGAGCAAGGCCCTCTTTTCCATTGGGCACTCTAGGCAGTTGTCCATGCATCCCGTGAGCATAGAGGCTTCAATCAGCTGGGTTATGGAGCAAGGCCATCTTTTCCATGGGGCACTCTAGGCAGTTGTCCATGCGCCCCATGAGTATAGAGGCTCCAGTCACCCGGGGTATGGAGCAAGGCCATCTTTTCCATGGGGCACTCTAGGCAGTTGTCCATGCGCCCCATGAGTATAGAGGCTCCAGTCAGCCGGGGTATGGAGCAAGGCCATCTTTTCCATGCGGCACTCTAGGCAGTTGTCCATGCTACCCATGAGCATAGAGGCTTCAGTCAGTCCGGGGCATGGAGCAAGGCCCTCTTTTCCATGGGGCACTCGAGGCACTGGTCCAGGATACCCATGAGCATAGAGGCGTCAGTCATTGGGGGGTAGGGTCAAGGCCATCTTTTCCATTGGAAACTTAGCAGTTGCCATGGCCCCCCTTTCATAGGGGGCCCAGTCAGCCCCGGGGCAGGGAGCAAGGCCCTTTTTTTTATTGGGCACCTGGCATTTTGTCCATGCACCCCATAAAGAGGCTTCAATCAGCTGGAGTATGGGAAGGCCCATCTTTTCCATTGGGACTCGGGGCGTTGCCATAACCCCATGAGAAAGGCCCCATCACCCGGGATGGGAGCAAGGCCATCTTTTCCATTGGGGCAACTAGGCAGTTGCCCGGGGGCCCCACAAGTATAGGGGCCCCAATTGTGTTATGTCCCCGCAAATACAAGAAACTCCCTTGGGATCCCTTTGGGTTTGGGCTTTTGCTTATTTAACGTTTGTGTTTTTAGGATGTGCAAACAGCTAAAAACCATAGGGGGAAAAAGCAAAGGCTCCCTCCCTGCCAAATATCTTGTAGACTGCGCTGCTGAGCCCAAACATAAGGGCGTGATAAAAGGGCTGGTTGAGGGGGGTCAAAGAGCATGGGTTTTTTTGGACGTCATGTTTTTGGGGCAGGGCCCACAGCAGTGTTGCCCGGGGGCCCATAATGCTGTTAAGACGGCCCGGGAATGGAAAAATTTTGTCCTTTTTATATTTGTTTGTTTGGTAACTGTAGAACCACCATACACATATAAACGTTGATACCAGAATTTCCATCCATAAAAAAAAACCCTTTTGCGGGCTTTTCTCACTCTCTGACATGAGACAGAATAAACCTTCCCCGTTTTAGGTAAATTGGAACCCAAAAATTATTTTATTGCCAAATGCCAGAATAAAAAAATTTTTTTAAAAGGATTTGTTTTACTTTTGCAAAGTCAAAATTTTTCCCATACACTGAGACCCTCTGCCTTTAAACAATTTGGGGAGCCCATAATGGGCATCATGTTTTTGGGAAAGCTTCTGTTTCCGGTTTATTGGCAACAGGGGAGAACACACCTGTGATGATTGTTTATTTTACACCAAAACACGCGGTTCTTTATGTAATATCAGGGGAAAATCTAAAGAAATCACCAAGATATCGGAAGAAATTTGGGGGACTTGCACAAGTCTAGATCCCCTTGGGGTGCAATTTCCAGATACCTAAAGGGGGCTCGTTCATCTTTTACAAACTGAATGAAAAACCCAAAAGAGGGAATGTCCAGCCATCATAATCGGGAAGGGAATGGTTTCTGTGTCTCGAGATGAAGGTTTTGGTCCGACATGTGCAGATCAACCCAAGAACAAAAGCAAAAACCTTGTGAAAGATCTGACGGAAGCGGGAAAGATTGTGTCATTATCCAAGGAAATAGTACATATCAACGGGCTAAAAGGGCCACCTGCCGGGAAAAGCCATTACCCCAAAAAAGAAACATAAAAACCCAGTTAAAAGTTTCCAATGCACAGGAACAAAGGCTAATTTTGGAGACAGTCCTGTGGTCGACAAAACAAAAAATTTAAAATTTTGGGGCCATAATGCCATCGTATATTTTGGGGGAAAAAGAGAACCCATCCCAAAGAAACACGGGGGGGGTGCAGCATCTTTTTGGGATTTTTTTTTGCTAGGAAAGGGATGGTGCACTTCACAAACTAGATGGATCATAGGAAAGAAGATTATGTGGCAATACGAACAACATCTCAAGAAAACGCCGGGAAGTTAAAGCTGGGGGGAAATGGGTCTTCCAAAGGACAATGACCCAAAACACTGCCAAACTGGTTATAAAGTGGCTTAAGGGGGAAAAAAAGTCAATGTTTTGGGCGGCCCTCAAAAGCCCCTGTCTCAATCCGATGGAAAATTTTTTGGGCAAAGAGAAAAGGCCGATCGAGCAAAGTGACCTCCAAACATGGCTCAGTTACACCTTCTGTCAATAGGGGAAAGGGGCCAAATTTTCCCACCAAATTTTTGTGAGAATTTTGGGGGATCCAGAACGTTTGACCAAGTCCTACAGTTTAAGGCAAAACCACCAAATTTAAAAAGAAAAGGATGGAAACTTCTGATTTGCAGAAAGTAAAAAAATGCCTTAAAAAATTTATTATTCTGCATTTGGGAAATAGAAATAATTTTGGTTCCTTTGACCAAAACGGGGGGAAGGGTTTATTCTGTTTCATGTCAGAGAGTGAGAAAAACCGCAGATGGGGTTTTTAATAGTAATGGAAACTTCTGTTTTCAACTGTATCTATCTATCTGTATATATATATATTTTATTTATCTTACAAGAATAAAACTATGTTATAATTTAGTCCCCTTAAGGGACTTGAATGTGCAATCCTTTTCCCCATATATTGGAGTACTACTCTAAAATGTGGGAAGGGGACATCAGGAGGTATGTTTCGCCACCGATGATTACCCAGAGCTGCCGGAGATGTGTCATCAAGGGCCTGGTCTTGGTGGGGAAATGCCCGCTAGTTGGGGGGGACTCTATGTTATGACACGGATAGCATAAAAACTGCCCCGCAGCTAAGAAGGGGAGGTTTTCCCTACCCCGACCAGGCCCCCCCCGGGGGCCACAGATCCTGGGGTTTAAAAACATCAGTGGCAGGAAAAAATGGTTTTTGAGGTCGCTCTGCCACAATAAGCATTTCATTCATCTCCTATTACATCCTGCCTATGGCTGCAGGCTCATGTGCCGCTTCATATCGCCCTAGAGAAGTTTGGACATACAGGTACGGTCATTTGCAGTAAAGGGTTTAAAAGTTGCAGAAGCTTCTCGCTCCCCCCAAAGGTGGCCGAAGCGGACAAAAAATTTTAATTTCCCTGGGGGTTTGGGGTTAGGGAATAACCCATGCAGCCCCCGTGTACAGACTATAGTCCCATCTCCGAAGCATCCAGCAATGGCCACAGACCTTTCTGACATGTTGTACAGCCATTGGCGGATGCATCAGAGGCGGAACTATCGATCACACTGTGCCGGCACCCTGTATTCCAACTAATCAGAGCCCATAGCGACCAGAGACCATAGCAACCAATCAGAACTCATAGCCACCAATCAGAGCACATAGCAACCAATCAGAAATATCAAACCCAAACAAACTCATAGCAACCAATCAGAGCTCATAGCAAACCCGAGACCCCTAGCAACAATCAGAGCCATAGCAACCAATCAGAGCCCCTAGTAACCAAAATAGAGCCCTAGCGACAATCAAGCCATAGGACCAATCAAGATAGCAACCAAACAAGGTCATAGCACCAACAGAGCCCTAGCAACCAAACAAGCCAGAGAACCCAAATTTGAGCCCCTAGCAACCCAAACAAGCCATAGCGACCAAACAGGGTTGACTGTCTGAGTGATGACTGTGTATCTCATGGACATTTTGGAACACTCCTTGTACAGTTTACAGGTGGTGAGCCGGCTATCGGCAGCAGCCAGACTCTCCACTAAAAAGGCAGGGATTTTTTATTACCATCCCTCAATTAGCACAATATACACAGAAAGGCAGGAAGCCTGATGGCTTCCAGCTTCCCGGCCTGGCGGTCACGTGACCACCAGGCCGGGGCTCGGTAGTTACAGATGCTGTTGGGTCTTATCGGACCTAGATCAGCTCTGCAGTCTGCAGGAGGGTGTAATCTCCTGTAACTGGGTATAATATATCAGCTTCAGTTACAAGGGAAATCAGCAGTAAAAAAAAATCTTTTGTAATAATAGCTCCAAAGGTCTTTATGTGATGTTATGCAGGCACAATATGTAAAATAAAAATAATTAATGTCCCATTTTTTCTGTGTTTTTTTTCTGTAAATTGTGTAGGGACTTTCAAGAAATGAGGAGCCTTGACGGGGCTTGCAGGGTTGCATATAGTGGCCAAATGTATTTATAATACCCCAATTTTGTATTTTTCCCAAAAGAAATTTTTTGGCCCAAAAATTTCTGGGGGCAGGGGGTGTCGTATTTTGTGTTGGGCACCCAAAAAATGGGGTGGCCCGCCCAATCGAATAGTAAAGGGTTTAAAAAGGTTGACCACATGGGGGAACCCCACGTATCGCATTAATAGCACCCTTTTTTATGCCTTATTATATCAATTTTTAGAAACCCCCAACCACCCCCCCCCCAAAAAGAAGGTATTGGTGGGTTTTCTTATGGATTTTTGCATTTGTGCAATGCCCCCTGTATTATATGTGGGTTTTCGCATACGTGTGAACAGTATCAAAATTTAATGTGCAGCTAATTTTTCCCTAGCGGTGGGGTATGGAGTCTGCTCAGCAACACTGCACCCTTTATCTTTCCTAAGTAGTATAGGGGGCCATGTTGCCTCTTTACTGGTTTAGTTTTTTCAGTCCAGCCTTTGAGCGTGAGTTGGCCTTGTTTTTTTGTTTTTTTTTGTAAAAATGTCCCATTTTTTCTGTAATTAAAAAAAGAATACAAAATAAAATGTCATTAAAATTTATACTAAGAGGGTGTTCATATGGTGTATTTTGGACTGCATTTTTGCACGTAATTCTGGCTGTCATGGAGCGCTCCAGGCCACAGCCACTCCCGTTCTCTCTCGTTCTGACCAGCTCAATACTCACCCAGCCACGCTCCTGCTTCCCGTCTCTGCTCTGCTACGTGTCGGCGCATGCGTGCCTGTTTCTTAGGGTGTGCATGCGGCGGCTCTTCTGGATTTAAATGGCCAGCGCACCTGTAATTGGTTAATTGCCAGGCGCTGACCCTTATTTTCTCTCCTCCTATACTCTCTCCCCAAGTTTTGGTTTTTCAAAATAGTGGTTTCAGAGGGTGTTGAGTTCTTGCCTATCTTTCCCAGTTTCCATACTTACTTTCCTACCACGTTGCCTGCCCCCCCACCTGACCTTCCCCCCTTTCCCCCCCGACTACGTCTCATTTTCCTTTCTGTCCCAGCTGCACCCCGGGTGCCACCCCCGTAAGTCACGTAAGTGTTTGGACCTGGAGTTCCCCCCCACAGCAAAATCCCAAAAACCCCTTTTGTGGGGGGCTCTGGTTTAACACTACTTAGACCTCTTTCCCTTTCATGACTTGCTTTCGATGGGCCAGAGAATCCCCCCTAATCCGTGACGCTAGGTTATTCCAAAAGAAAAACTCCCCAAAAAATTTTCCCGAGCCCTAGAGATCAAAGTAAAATCTGGGATCAATCACATGCAGAGGCATAAGGCTATGTTCACATGGCTGATTTTACGGTAATCCACAGTTCTCATAGGAACATGGATTCCATTTCTGTATTCCCGGGGGGGAGGAAATGACATGACATTATCCCCGTGGGATACGCGCCCTTGATAATGCTGTCTAAGGGGCCCCCGAGCTGCCGGCCCCCCCCCCACCCCCGTACACCCCAGGCGTAATTGTGGGCGAAATCCGTTTCCACAATTAGTTGGATAAGCCCCGTTTTGAAGCTAGCCTAACTTTGGGTCCTGGGCCCCCAAGCAGAAAGTAAAATTGGGCCCCCCAGCTACCATGTAGTGTTCATAATACTGGTATCTTCCTATGTGGCAGGAGAACTTTTGGGCCCCCCTTCAAGCTGCAGGGCCCGGTAGCGACTGTTACAGCTGCACCCCCTATAGCTACGCCCCTGATCAAACGGTGCGTATTATACCGTCAGAATTTTGCAGCTGCCTGCAAAGAAATGACATGTCAAAATTTTGCTCATAAATTTCTTGCAATATATAGGAGATTGCCCCGGACTATTGCGGGGCGTTTAGGATGTTGAAATTATGAGATTGCAAGCGCATCATTTCAACAGCTCTACCAACAGGTTGAACCCTCCCTAACAGTCTAAACTGCAATTTTTAGCCCCCCCCGAGGATCCAAAAATTTATACATTTCGTTAAACGCCCATGAGGGGAAAGTGACGCAATGACACAACTTGTTTTAGCAGCAATTTTGCTTTTAAAAAATTCAATGTAAAAAAAAAAGAGGAAATAGTCAAAAATAAAGTTGATGTAAAAATGACATAAAAACTAAAATATTTCATAAAAAAAGAAAAGCAAGAAAGCATTTTAAATTTCAAACACCAAGGAAAACCTGCCCGGTCAGGAACTGGTTACAACTTGATACAAACTTGTCTACTCACTTTTAATTCTCCCTTTGGCTCTATGGTGTTTTTGTTTTTTCCAGCTTTTTTTTTTTCTCAGTCTTTTCTACGAAACATTCAAAACATTCTAATCCCGGTGCATCCCCTTTCAAGAACATTAGTGACTAAGCAGCTTGAGGCCTCCTCAGGTCACCGTGCCCCCCCTGGTCAGTCCAGCCTCGTTGCTGTGGCTCCACTAATGAGTCCTAATAATGAGGACTTTCCTACAAACAAGCTCTTCCTCATTTCAGCTCCTCCACGCCGGCGCATTTTGCAGATATGTGGGTAGATTTACGCACAAAAACACAATATACTCACAACCTGACTATAAGGGTTGACCTCAGAAGACGAGGGCAAATATATTAAATTCTGGGCAATCGTGACTTGCATAATTACCGGAGAGATTTTTCCTGAGCAACAGATTTGCTACAGAATTAGGTCACGGTGTTCAAAGACCAAACGTTATTTAAACTAACAATGCCCTTGGCTATGCATTCACTTAAATGACTCTTTTAAAAAAAATTCTCATTTATAAAATTTTAATTTTTTTTTTCTGCCTGTGTGATTAACCTCTTCCTGAATCCATGGCGTACATGTACGTTATGACAATGGAGGATGGTTGTGATTGACAGCTGCCCTCTCCCCTCCATCACTAACCCTGGAGAAAACTGAGGAAGATTCCGATCCTGCCTGGTTAACCCTTTCTGACCCTTGATTAATAAATAAAGGGGCTTCTTTTATCCTGTTGTCTCCAATCCTGACATTCTGATCATATCAGCTGGCTACACGGTCCATCTGGGAAATAACAGAGGTTCCCCGGGTTGTCAAGTATACGCCCATGTTAGGTATGGCCTTCAGATGCCTGTAGCGTAATGGCATATAGATAGATGACCTTAAATTACAGTTAAAAAAAAAGTACAAGAGTAGAAGTCTTCAAAAAATTAAAAAGTTTTTGAAGTTTTTTAAAAAATACAAATGACTAAATTTTGTGGCAAATTATTCTTACAGAATAAATATAGCAGTTGTCCAAGAAACCCAAAAAAAAGTCATAAACGGCTTGTGTGAGCCTTCATTCACCTCCCTGTGATGTTTTCTGTACTAATTTGTGCTGTTCCTGTGCTGTATGTCGCCTCTCTTTTCTGCAGCAGAGCAGCAGCACTTCCTGTTAGAAAGCGGTTTCCCCCGCCCTATGAAACTACAAGCTCCAGAATCCTTTGCTGTGCTTGGTCTATCTGCCTTTCTCCAAAACTCAGTCTCAGGGAACATCTCATTTCTACCCTCATGTAAAGAGTCCTGTAAGGCAGGACCAAAGGGGGTATGGGTTCAATGGCAGCCATGTAAAGCAACACCCTTTTGATCACCTGGTCCCGACACAGAGCTGTTTTCTGTATGCACAGACACAGCACTATTAAGCCTCCTATTATTAAAAATAGATGTAGAACTGCAGGAAGCACACAGAAAATGCAATAAAAGTATATCACAAAGTTACCTGACTATACCAGAGATATTACTTTTTCTACGACACAAACCCGCTAAGGACCTGGAAATTATAGGGTTTTTTTTTGTTTTTTAATCACATTCCAAGAGCTCTAATTTTTTTTTATGTTTCCATCCATGTAGCTTGTTTAGCAGCTTAATGATTGCATAATGAGAAGTATTTTATCATGACACCATTTTGGAATAGATATAATACATTTATAATTTTTTGATAATGTTTTTTGAGAGGGATAGAAAATATCTATATCTACAAATTGTCCTCCCCTTCCTGCAGCTATGTCGAGGGGAAACATAAAAAGTTATGGCTTTTGCTCCACAGCGACACAAACATCATGTTTTTCCATAAAACATCTTTAGCGTTCAAACCCACTAAAATGTATAAAATACATATATAAAAAACAGAAAAAATAATCTACACAAATCTGTATTACTGCATTTACACATTGACCTACAGATCTAAGATTCCAGATTATTTTGTACAAATTATTATTTGTCATTATATATATATATATATATATATATATATATATATATATAATATATATATATATATATATATATATATATAATATATATATATATATATATATGATGATGATAAATAATAATTTGTACAAAATAATCTGGAAACTTAAATGTGTGGGTCAATGTGTAAATGCAGTAATACAGATTATTTCTTCTGTTTTTTATATATGTATTTTATACATTTTAGTAGGTTTGAACGCTAAAGATGTTTTATGGAAAAACATCATGTTTGTGTCGCTGTGGAGCAAAAGCCATAACTTTTTATGTTTCCCCTCGACATAGCTGCAGGAAGGGGAGGACAATTTGTAGCATTCACTGGGATAAATAACTTATTTTTTTTTTGTATTCTTCTTTTTGTAAGGGAATGCAAATAAAAAGGAAAAAAAAACAATCCTGTAAAATTTTTTAGACCTTTTATTTTCATTCTGCACCTTGATACTGTAATTTTTTATGGTTAATGGGGTGTTTCTATCTCACACGTTGATGGCATATCGATAGGATAGATGTGGGACCCACACTTGTCTCCGGAATGAGCCCCATTCAGAATGGATAGTCGGTGGCACTTGCCACTCTCCATTCTGTTCTTTAGGAGTTTGTAACACATGTGAGCTGAATGTTTGGTCGTACTTGGAACTCTCATAAAACAGAATGGAGAGTCGTGCAAAAGCAAGACCAACTTTCCACTCTAAAAGGAGACTATTACGCACCCGTTCCCCAACACACCACTTGACTGTACTTGGAACTTCCATTAACCCTTTACTGTAGCAGCCAGTTTTGACCTTCCTGACAGACCTCCATTTTTTCTAAATCTGACGTGTCACTTTATGTGGAAATAACTTTTACCTATCCATGTGATTTAGAGAATGTTTTCCCATTACACATTGTGCTTTAAGTTAGTAAAAAATTTCGGCCAAAACAATCCATGTTTATTTGTGAAAAATATCAAAATATTGTGAAAAATTTTAAAATTTTGCCATTTTCAAACTTCAAAAATTTCTGCGCGTAAGATAGACAGTTATTCGACTGAAAACAGTTTAGAACTAGCATCCACCATATGTGCACTGTAGGTTGGCATTTTTAAATGTCTTTTTTTATGACATTAAAGGAGTTGTCTCCCCACAGGGTTTCAAAGAATGCATGAAAGAAATTCTCTGTCACTTCCTGGTTCATACTAATTTGCATAAGCTCCGTGCTTGTACAGCATAAACTCCGTGCTTTCAGATGCTAATTAGATTAGATTAGCTTCTCAAACTACTCCAAGGACTTATCTGATCCCCAAAATAAAAGCCCTAATTACAGAGCTGTTTACTTGAGATAAATCAAGCTTTTTACTGTCTGGCAGCACAGGACACTGACTGACACTGCTGACCTGTGTGATGACTCACTCTCTGTTATCTCATTGAACAAACAGCCCCAGGAGATTTGTTTACAGGTCTGTTACTGAGGGAACTGAAATAGCCAAGGAGGTAATAAATTCACTTGTATCTCTTTAGGGAAAACAGAGGAACAATGCAATATATTTGGAAAATGTCTTTATTTTGTGTTCCCTACAATTTGAAAGCTATTCTTTGTAGCGAGACAACCCCTTTAAGGGTCTTATAAATGTATTAGTTTTTTTTTCAAATTTTCAAGAAAATTTGCAATATAAATTTTTTTAGGGACCAGTCCAGTTCTGATGTGGCTTTGATTGGCCTTTATGTTAGATATCCCCATAAGTTACTCCATCTAAGAAATTGCACCCCTTAAAGTATTTACAACAGTGTTTAGGAAGATTGTTAACCCTTTAGGTATTTCACAGAAATTCAAGCAAAATGGAGGTGAAATTTCAAAATTTCACTTTTTTTCAGGTTTTCAGTTTTATCCATTATTCACAGGAACACAGTAGATGTGACCAGGGAAATGAAATTTAATATTGATTCCCCAGATTCTGCTGTTTTCAGAGATATCCCCTATGTGGTGCTAGTTACTCAACCACAAGCCTCAGATTAGGAGGAGCTCCTACAGGACTCTGGGGTCATGGCAACACCCTATATGTGAGTGTAAAGTGTTGTTTGGGCGCATTGTAGGGCGTACAAGGGAGTGAGCGCTATTTGGCTGTTGGAAGGCAGATTTTGGATGGGTGCCTTGTTGCATTTATAAAGCCCCAAAAGCACCAGAACAGATGAAACCTTCCAGAAGTCACCCCATTTTGGATTCAACACCCCTCATGGATCTCATCTAGGGGACTATTGTGCATTTTGGGCGCACAGGTGTTCCATAGTTTTTTTAGCATTGGGTCATGAAAATGAGGGTGTAAACATAGTTCGGCCATTGTTTTTGGGCTTCATTTTAACAGCATTCGCCGTGCGGGATAAATGACAGGATAACTTTACTCTGCGGTCGGTGCAATTACAATGATATACATTTTACATAGTTTTTTATGTTCTATTACTTTTACACAATAGAAATGTGTTTATAAAAAATTGTGTTTTTATGTCGTCATAGTCTGAGAGCCATAACTTTTTTATTTTTCTGTATACGGAGCTGATTATGGGCTTCTTTTTGTGGGATGAGTTGATGTTTTTATTGGTACCATTATGGGTTTCATATGATGCTTTGATCACTTTTTATTAAGGTTTTTGTGAGGCATTTTGAACAAAATACAGCAATCCTGGTAGAGTTTTTTATTTTTAACCGGAGTCACCATGCGGCATAAATGACATCCTAGCTTTACTCAGCAGGTCAGAGAAAAGAAAAAAATACAGGGGGGACGCTCTCATGTTGAAGTATGTCAGTGCAAAATGTAATATATGCAGTGACAGCAAAGTGTAGGCTCACCTGATAGAGTTGTGCAGCCCTTTTAGAGGCACAACTCTCATAAGTATTTACAGGACTCGTCCGAGTCTGTTATTGGCAGCCCTGGGTCTCCTCTCCGAAGCAGCAAAGTCGCGGCAGCGGGCGTGAACAGTAGAAGACAGAAGAAAAAGTGCGGTCCCCATCTATTCAACCTCCGTAAAAGGTTTTTTATTAGGTCTAAAACATTCTCTGTAAAGGAGCTAAAACCTTCTAAAAACAAACAAAAGTAAAATCACTAAGAACGCGTGTCTCGTTGTGACCGGCGCTACATCAGGAATTGTGATCGTGAAAAATGCTGGGAAAGACAGTAATTTAAATGCTGCTTGAACTTCTCATTGGTCAGAAGGAATCAGCCAATCAGAGAGGGAGCGACGAAAAAGCCATTATAGC
Source organism: Phyllomedusa bahiana (assembly GCA_025379985.1). Classification (NCBI taxonomy): domain Eukaryota; kingdom Metazoa; phylum Chordata; class Amphibia; order Anura; family Hylidae; genus Phyllomedusa; species Phyllomedusa bahiana. The sequence goes on from JAODAL010012734.1 coordinate 78,045, forward strand.
CTATGGGATAGTGTTAGCCAATCAAAAGAAAAGGTGGTACAGTTCAAAATACATAAGGGGATTGAAGAAATAAAATGACTGGTCGAACAGATGGGGGCTTGGCCCAGCCAGCCAATCAGAGTGCGAGCTACTACAATCCATTAGTCTATGGAGAGAACAGTGTATTATAAAGTATATGTGAAAATATACTATAAAGGGCGCATTAAAGATATGGTAAAGCAGATGTGGGTGGCGAGTATGTAAAGACCAATCGCATATGGTGCGTCGATCTTAGTATGGAATAAAGGGCGCACTAGAAGAGCGCAATAGAAGTATTGCTGTCTGTAGAAAGCTATTGCCGTTCTGTGATTGGTTGAAGGGAGTAGGGTCTCGTCCCAGTCAACCAATCAGTATACGAGCTACTCGTACTATAGAGTACTATAGATAAAAAGGAAAAAGTAGCTCATCTTTTGATTGGATCAATTAAAAAAGTTTTTTTTTTCGGCCAATAGAAGAGCGAGCGACGCTCTATGGGTTAAACATTGCAATTTGTATTGGTTGTTTCTTAGTCTGAAATAAAGGGTGCACTAGAAGAGCGCAATAAGAATATTGCTGTCTATGAAAAGCTATTGCTGCACTGTGATTGGTTAGCGGGAGTGGGGGCTCGTCCTATTAAACCAATCAGTTTACGAGCTGCTCGTACTATAGAGCTCTATGAGAAAAGAGGCAAATGTAGCTCTTCTTGTGATTGGCTCAAATAAAAGAGGCGCGGTTTTGTGAGGCCAATAGAAGAGCGACGCTCTATGGGTTCTACAATGCAATTTGTACTAGTTGTTTTTATGCCGTGAAACAACTAGATCTATACACAGCATTGTTGCTGTATACTGGTCTCCATGGTGACTGTCACTCACCATGCCCGGCAATGCCCACAATGCATTGCAGGCATGATGACATCACACATAACTCGGAAGTGGATAGAAGTGTGATAGATCGTGACAGTTAGGGGTTAATCACTGACTATTAATCACTATACTACTGGTCCCATGCGTACAACCATACGTCCATTTTTTGGGAAAGCACTTCCTGCTAGGATGTATGGGTACATCCAGTGTCAGGAAGGGGCTAAACAGAATAGAGAATATGGCGCATGCGCGACCACCTCTCCGTTCCGTCTTATAGGAGTTCCCAAAACATGTTAGTGCAATGTTCAGCCATACACAGAACTCCCATAGAACAGAATGGTGAGTCATAGACAAGCGCGTCTGACTCTGCACTATTAATGTAGACTTTCTCAAGCCTGTACCCCAACACACCTCTTAGCTCTATTCTCATTAAACAGAATATAAAATATGGCGCATGCACGACCAACTCTCCATTCTGTTCTATAGGAGTTCTGAACACACATGAGCGGTGTGTTTGGCCATGCTTTGAACTCCCATAAAACAGAATGGTAAGTCGTGCTCCAGCGTGACCTACTCCCCACATTTAATGGAGACTTTTAGGCGCCCATTCCCATTGACTGTACTTGGAAGTCCCATTGAAAAGAACAGAGTATATGGCGAATGCGCGACCAACTCTCCATTCGGAACAGAGACTTTTGCAGGCCCATTCCCAACTTAGGTGGTGGTCCTAGAGATGGAACCAACACCGAGCACACAGTGATAACATATCCTACTGATAGGCCATCAATGTGTGAGATAGGAGCACCCCTTCAACTATTCAGAAAAAAAAAAAATAATTCTTGGGGGGAAAGAATCTGTTCTTAGTAAATCCATATGACGCCTCATTTTACTCTTGTCTGGCCCAGTAGAGGACCTAAAGCAGTGGTTATTTGATTGCTTGGATAATGCATTGAAATACTTAGTATATGATTGGTTAAATGACGGTGCCAAGAGGGATCAATGAGTAGACAATGTTGGGGAATGTTGGGGATTTGTCAATTGAGTATGGCTTCTTTTACTGTTTTATAAAGTTTTAAGGTTTTTAAAAATAAATAAAAATACGGGCGATATGTTTGAACCTGGCGCCAACTCGCCAGTTCTACCTCTGTTTTTAATAGTCTTAGTTCCGACAGTCTGTATGACAGTGTCTCACAGCACTTGATACGTGTCCCGTTGTACGGCAAAAGTAGTCTCAGCCCCGTCACTTTGAAACTGGTATGGACTTGTATGACAGTTTTGCGCCAAACTTTGCCGCATTTTTTCATTTTTTTTCATTCATGACTGTGATGTGTATGGTTGTCATTGGCTGGAAAAATCACATGACCTCGTTTTGCATAGACCAGCATTTCCTGTTCAGTATCAGTCTTTCAGTGTCTAAAAATTAGAGCAGGACGTGTGCTAGATCTCTCCTCAATAAGCTCAGTCAGAGACACGTTTCTTCTTTATTCATACATACAACTATGCTTTTAGCTGTGAACATTAGAACATAAGGTAGATTAGAGAATTTCAGCTCTTAGTTAGTTAGACAGAGACTTTTAAAGAAGCGGAGGGTGTGGGGGTTGTGCGGGCAAACAGACAGACAGGCAGGCAGGCTTTTGAAAGGAGAGTGGATATTGTGCAGCCCAGACTCTGCTTTGAACCTGCATCGAAATGGCATTTTTTTAAACACTTTTTGGCCAGCACACCTCGCACCTGAGGTGAAATTGTATCTTTTATTTTGTGCAGTCCAGTTTTGTTCAAAGAGCCACCTTGTACTTATATTAGGATAAGGACATTTTCTATTAACTGCTGGTGTATTTCATTGGTGCAAAAACCACCTTTTCTTATCCGTATAACTTTTAAATAGCTGTTTTTCACTTTGGTGCAGCCCAGTTTTGTTCAAAGAGCCACCTTGTACTTATATTAGGATACAGAAATTTGCTAGTAACTGTTCTCGTTTGTCATTGCTGCAAAAAACGCAATTTCTCATACATGTAACTTCTGAATAGTTTTATTGCGCTCATTGAATCTCAGTTTGGCGCAGATAGCGCTTTTATGATAGTTTGTTGAAAACTATCAATTCCTAGTCCTACTGGGAAGTTGTAAATCCCTGGGATGAAGGAAAAACACTGTTGATTTTGTCTTACGGTTCTTCCACCAGATCGCATTTCAAAAGGTATTCACTAGAAACATTTCAGTTCTAATCCTAGTTGGCTGTAGGAAATTAGAGGGATTTAAGAATAGCTGTGATTTGCCGTCTTTCAATAAGAGACTGTCAAAAACTCTTCCATACCTTTTTATATTTTTATCTTTCTGAACATGGAGCGAAATGCAGGTGGTAAGCGAGCAAAGAGGGGGGTAGCACATGGAGGTAGGGGACGAGAGAAGGTGCTCCTTCCATTTGTGGCGACAAACACGCATCCCAGCGGATCGTCAGTTGCAGGACGTCAGGCCTGTCATCGCTGGGTCAGGGCCCTGTGAATCTAAGTAACGAACATCGTCGCCAATCTGTGCTTCAGTGGTTAATGCAACCTGCATCCAGCAGTCTTACCTCCTCGTCCTCCCAGTCACGGCCACAAATGTCGTCATCAGCATCCGTCCAACATGAAGCGAAGGCAGCCCAAATGTCAACTCGTGAACCCCCCACTGTGGATAATCCAGTTTCTGAAGACCTCTTTGATGACAAAATGTGGTTGGGGTCAGAAAGTATTTCAAAAGATCAAGAGGCCAAAGAGGATGATTTTGTCTGCTCTGACGCCCAATCGCTGATGCCATCAGAGGAGAAGGAAGCCGGTCAATCAGTACAAATCCCGGGCGGTCGGCAATGTCTTGCAGTACCTGTTGTTTGTAGCCCGCAGCTCCTGGATGCAGAATGTCAGGACGAGGAAGTCACCTGTGTTGATGATGATGATGATGACGACATTGCGGATCCAACATGGTCTTTTCAGCAGAATTTGCTTGCGAGCGCTTCATCACTGGACGAGGAGGAAGACGATGGGGTAGTGTCAGTACGGGTCCCGCCTCAAAAAGGGAGAGGACGGTCACACAAGTCCGCTGAGATTATTCCGCCAGCCATGATCAATGGAAACACCGCTCCTCGCTTATCGCCATCGAAAAGGTCCAGGACCTCTTAAGCCTGGGCCTTCTTTGAGCAAGCCTCTGATTTACCCAGCGATGTCATATGCGCATCAGTAGAGGCAAGAATCCTAGGTGTTTAACCACCACCAACATGTCTAGTCACATGCAGCGAATGCATGAATTGAAATTGAGGCAACACTTGGCCAAAAAAGGCCAGACCGACGCCGGGCTTCCAACCACTGTCACACGCTCTGTTTCCGCCTCCTCCTCCTTCGCCACCACCAAGCGCTCCTCAGCTGCCTATGTCTCTCAGAGTCATGATCAAGGATCAGCCTCCGCTTCAGCCTCCACCGTCGCCCGAGTACCACCAGCACCACCAGAGACCCATCCTACCCCTTCTCCTTCCACCAGTTTGACCTGCACGCCGTACAGCGGCCAGTCTAGCAGCCAGCCTTCTGTTTACCAGGTTTGGGAGCAAAAGAAACACTTTAACCCAAACCATCCCAAAGCCAAAAGCTTGAATGTTGGCATTGCCAGGCTTTTGGCCTTGGAATGTTGCCTTTCCGTTGGTGGACACAGATGGTTCCGCCACATCATGGGCCCCTTTCCTGCCCCCAATACCAGATGCCGAGCAGGCATTTCTTTACCGAAAAGCCGTCCCTGCCCGTGTCATCTAATATTTCAAGCGCATTGTCTGCATCTGTGTCCGGCATAGTCCATCTGACAAATGTCACATGGTCTAATAAGCACGGACAAGGATGCTATATCTATGTTACAGCTCACTTGGTGAGCTGGGTTGATGTCTCTGGCGGTGACGGTGGCTCTCAGGCTCGGCGCAGGCTCTTCAAACTGCAGGGATGGTGCAGGGCTCTTTCCCCAAAGGGCCTTGGTGGGATCACGTGCCCATAGAAACAGGCCGTGTTGAAATTTAAACTGTCTTGGAGGACCGTCCACACACAGGTCAGGAGCTGTGGACGGCTCTCCGCAACGAGACCGAGCGCTGGCTGGGTGACAAGAACCTTGAGCCAGGCCAGGTGGTGTGCGATCATGGTCGAAATCTGCTGGCTGCCTTTAAGATGGGAAGGCTGGAGCACATCCCTTGCCTGGCACATGTCATGAACCCTGTTGTCCAGAAATTTCTAAAGCGCTACCCGGGTCTGGACTGCCTGCTGAGGAAGGCTTGAGGTGTCTGGTGTTTCAAAGACTCCTTTTTCCGGCACTTTTTAATCTGTGGGTCAGACAGGTTTAATGGTATACTGTGGCCAGGACAGGTATAGTCAATGTCCGTTCACTAAAATGGTGGGTTTAAAGACTCCTTTTTCCGGGACTTTTTAAATGTGGGGGTTTATGCAGGTTTGGGGCTCATGTGCGTTCCAGGACAGGCATAGTAAAAGTCCAGTTCAAGTAAAATGATGGTTCAATCTTTCTGCCTTCTGTCACTTTTTTAATTTGTGGGTGATGAGGTTTAAGGGTATGCTGTGGGGACAAGACAGGGGTAGTGAATGGTCTGTGACTTTTTTTCTGTGACTTTTTTAAACCCAAGTGTGTTGCTAAGATGTAGCAGTATCCATTTGACTGTTGTGGATGTTAATTCCAGCTTCTCCAGCCCTGTTTGGGTGTAAGAATGAAGGTGTTGTTCCTCTCCCATAGATTTTAATCGTCATCGGCGATAATCTGTTATCGACTATCGGAAATCGTCATGATAATTGCCGATAACGACTATCGACCCGATGACGATAGTTGACACAATCGCTCATCACTATGTAGGACGGTTACAAAGAGCATCTCATGCTCTGGAGGACTTGTCTTATCCTGACTCATACAGATAGCCCACTGAATTGAATGGACACTGTGTAATGTTTAATGTCCCCCTGTGGTGGTATTGCAGGACACCTGTACACTTACTGTCAGGATTCTCCACATATTATAACTGATTGCTGAGAGCCTTAGTAGGGAGGTAGGACACTTTGTGATCAGATTACTGTCCATGAACCCTTCTCCCAGGCAGGCTTGGACTTGCCACAGGGGAACAGATGAAACCCCCAGAGAGCTTCTGAACTTGGCAGACCTGGAGTTTCTTTTAAACTGCATATACATCCTTGGGCAACTCAGAAAGATTATAAGAGGCAAGTAGCCCCAGAATCAGCTCCACTGGTGGGCTCCAGAATCAACTCCACTGGTGGCTCCAAGAATCAACTCCACTTTTTGGTCCCAAGAATCAACTCCACTGGTGGTCCCAAGAATCAACTCCACTGGTGGCCCCAAGAATCAACTCCACTGGTTGCCCCAAGAATCAGCTCCACTGGTGGGCCCCAAGAATGAACTCCACTGGTGGGCTCCAAGAATGAACTCCACTGGTGGGCCACAAGAATCAACTCCTTTGGTGGACCTCAAGAATCAACTCCAGTGGTGGGACCAAGACTCAACTCCAGTGGTGGGACCAAGACTCAACTCCAGTGGTGGGACCAAGACTCAACTCCAGTGGTGGGCCCCAAGAATAAACTCCACTGGTAAGTAGTAATAGATCCACTGCACACCAATATATTATGCGTATCAAAATGATTTATTTACAAGAAAGGACTGACATAATCATAGAGCAGGAAATGCCAGAATCAATATACAAAAATATACTAGACAAGTGCTTTACATAAGTACGAGTATAATAGATGTCATGTGGTATGTAGCAGATGTCATACAAAATGTCGACGTTTTGGCAATCGCCTTTATCAAGAGACATCTACTAATGAAGTACTAATAGCTAGTATGTAGTAGTATCATAAGGAGACAAAAGGCACCAAAGCAGGCAAATATTAATGTCCAAGGGAGTAGTGAGGAGTATGTCTGGGCTTAGGTACTGGAAAATGGGACATGACATCCGGGAGCCAAGAAGTAACTCCACTGGTGTCCCCAAGAATCAACTCTACTGGTGGGCCCCAAGAATTACGTCCACTGGCGGGTCCCAAGGATCAACCCCGCTGGTGGGCCCCAAGAATTACGTCCACTGGCAGGTCCCAAGGATCAACCCCGCTGGTGGGCCCCAAGAATTACGTCCACTGGCGGGTCCCAAGGATCAACTCCACTGGGGGCTCCAAGAATGAACTGCATTGGTGGACCACAAGAATCAACCTCACTGGTGGGCCTTCAAGAATCTACTCCACTGGTGGGGCCCAAGAATCTACTCCACTGTTGGCCCGAAGAATCAGCTCCACTGGTGGCCCAAGAATCTACTCCACTGGTGGGCCTCTAGAATTAACTCCACTGGTGGGCCCCAAGAATCAACTCCACTGATGGCCCCATGAATCAACTACACTGATGGGCCAGAAGAATCAACTCCACTGGTGGTCCTAAGAATCAACTCCACTGGTGGGCCCCAAGAATCAAGTTCACTGGTGGGCTCCAAAAATCAACTCCACTGGCAGACCCCAAGAATCAACTCTACTGGTGAGCCCCAAGAATCAACTCTACTGGTGAGCCCCAAGAATCAACTCTACTGGTGAGCCCCAAGAATCAACTCTACTGGTGGGTCCAAGAATCAACCCCGCTGGTGGGCCCCAAGAATTACGTCCACTGGCGGGTCCCAAGGATCAACTCCACTGGTGGGCTCCAAGAATCAACTCCACTGGTGGGCTCCAAGAATGAACTGCATTGGTGGACCACAAGAATCAACCTCACTGGTGGGCCTTCAAGAATCTACTCCACTGGTGGGGCCCAATAATCTACTCCACTGGTGGGCCTCAAGAATTAACTCCACTGGTGGCCCAAGTTATCCCAATCCAACACTGCTCACAAGTAGGAATTATCTAAAGCGGAGAAGCCCTTTAAGGGTTAAGCTATGGATGAAGGGTGAAGACTTTCTATCTGCAGAAATTGGAGATGCCTGCCTGCTTGGAACAGATCTTGAACTCATCAACTCCCCTTCTATTTACTGCGAGAGCTTTTAATGTGAATAAACAGACGCGTTTAGCCACATACGGAAAGATGTTTCCTGATGGAAGCGCCCATTAAATATTCATAAAGCCAGGGCTTGACGTATCATTTATGACAGTTTTGTAATGTGTATGCAAATGACGTTCTTGCACTTGTTACTGACTTATAGACCAGTGTTAGATTTTACAGAGGTGACTCTCAATGTACTTGGCCTGATTACAGTCCCTTTCATCACAAAATACATGAAGATTCATGCCTGTGTTCTCTCTTTAGCTACAGTTTATTTTACCGCGTCCCTGCTGCATTATAGGCTTGGTTACCAACAATTATGAAATAAGTGCTGATGTGCACTCCTAGTGGTCACTTGTTGTCACTGCTTGTCCTGAATATTATACATTGTATCATGTTTTCTCTCAGTTATTGGGTTTTTTGGTTTCTATTTTATTGTCACTTACCCTATTACACTTAAAGGGACTTTCCCGTAAAAATAATAATTTTGTAATCTAATTGCATAATTAGGACTCCATAAGGGATATATTCACTAGCTCCTCTAGTGGTCACTTGTTGTCACTGCGTGTCCTGATTACTATATGTTATATGATGTTTTCTCTCTTTAATTTGGTTCTCATTTTATTGTCATTTTCATTGTCTCTACTTTTAAAGAGAACTTCCATGAGAACCATAAGAGTTTTGCATTGTAATGGCAGATTAGGGAATTCTTGAGGCGTCCAACTGTGAAGCTATTAGTTTTTGTTTTTTGTTTTTTTATTGCCCCAGGGTAACTCCCATAGAAATGAATAAGGAGTATGGTCAAATAGCTCATAGCAAGCCATGGGGCAAGCTATAACAAGGAAGTGGCTTAATAGGAGCGCCCCTTTAAGAAACTTTGCACACAGGCCTAATAACAGATTCAGCCTTTTGGTGTATACAGTCCTATGCAGTCCCAATGGTGTCCATGATTACACTAATGTCAATGGCTTATTAATACACTGCTGTGGGATCCTATAGATGTAGGAAACTTCACACTAAACAAAATGTTCCATGGTAATAGAAAAACAAATTGTACTGCAACAATGGAGCAGATGCTGTATATATATATGTATATATATAATATAATTATATATATATATATATATATATGTGTGTGTGTGTGTATGGGTGTAAATGTGTATGTATTTGGTTGTGTGCATATAGTCTGTATGAATTTGTGTACGGTGTTCTCTCAAGTTACAAAGCCCTCAGCATATACTATATTCAACATTCAATGTTCTAGACACGGTATAGTTGCCAACTTTTGAAAGTGAAAAAAGCAGGATACTCTAGTGGGCGGCGCGCGTAGCACGCCGCGGCAAAAATTTGCATTGTCGGTATGCCACGCCCTTCAAAAGCCACACCCACTCCACCTAACTGCATAACGGCTTTGGAAGAAAGCCAGGTAGATGCCTTAAAAGCCAGGTATAGCCCCCCATAACCATTTAGTGCCCCTTACAGGCTGGTAGATGCCCCTTGTAGCCAAGTAGATGCCCCCTCTGTAGCCAGGTAGAGCCAAATTTGTAGCCAGGTAGATCCCCCCCTTTGTTAGCCAGGTAGGTGCCCCCCTTTGTTAGCCAGGTAGGTGCCCCCATTTGTTAGCCAATAGTGGCCCCATTGTTTAGCCAGGTAGTCCCCCCCCATTGTTGCCAGGTAGTGCCCCCACTGTTTCCACGTAGTGCCCCCATTGTTTGCCAGGTAGTGGCCCCCATCTTTTTGCCAGGTAGTGCCCCATTTTTTAGCCAGGTAGTGCCCCCATCTGTTAGCCAGGTAGTGCCCCCATCTTTTAGCCAGTTGTGCCCCCATCTGTTAGCAGGTAGTGCCCCCATCTGTTAGCCAGGTAGTGCCCCCATCTGTTACCCAGGAAGTGCCCCCCATCTGTTAGCCAAGTAGTGCCCCCACGTTAGCCAAGTAGTGCCCACCATTGTTAGCCAGGTAGTGCCCCATCTGTTAGCCAGGTAGTGCCCCCATTGGTTGCCAGGTAGTGCCACCCATGGTTGCCAGGTAGATGCCCCCATTGTTGCCAGGTAGTGCCCCCATTGTTGCCAGGTAGTGCCCCCATTGTTTGCCAGGTGTTGCCCCCATGTTTGCCAGGTAGTGCCCCCTCTGTTGCCAGGTAGTGCCCCCATCTGTTAGCCAGGTAGTGCCCCATCTGTTAGCCAGGTAGTGCCCCTCTGTTGCCGGGTATGGCCCATCTGTTAGCCAGGTAGTGCCCCCATCTGTTAGCCAGGTAGTGCCCCCATTGTTGCCAGGTAGTGCCCCCTCTGTTGCCAGGTAGTTCCCCCCCGTGTGGCCGGGTGTGCCCCCATCTGTGAGCCCGTTTGTGCCCCCATCTTTTTAGCCAGGTAGTGCCCCCCTTTGTTGCCAGGTAGTGCCCCCTCTGTTGCCAGGTAGTGCCCCCTTGTTAGCCAGGTAGTGCCCCCATCTGTTAGCCAGGTAGTGCCCCTTTGTTGCCAGGTAGTGCCCCCTTTGTTGCCAGGTAGTGCCCCCCATTGTTGCCCAGGTAGTGCCCCCTCTGTTGCCGGGTTTAGTGCCCCATCTGTTAGCCAGGTAGTGCCCCCATTTTTAGCCAGGTAGTCCCCCCTTTGTTGCCAGGTAGTGCCCCCATTGTTGCCAGGTAGATCCCCCATTGTTGCCAGGTAGTTGCCCTCTCTGTTAGCCGGGAAAGAGCCCCTAAAGCTAATAAAAATAAAATAATAAAATCCACTTACCTTACCAGCTCCTGCAGCGGGGGCTGCCCCGACCGATCTCCTCAGCGGCGCAGGGGAAGTGAGAGCAGCCGCGCGTCACTCCCCTGCAGCCGCGCGTCACTTTCCCTCTGCGCCGCTGAACTGTATGTGCGGCGCACACACGGCGCCGGACATACAGGGGGAGGAGGGGGGAGGGAGCGATCCCTCCTGCCTCCTCCCCGCACAGTGAGACCGCGGCGGGTGAGCAGCCGCTGCGGCCGCTTAAACCCGCCTGTAGGAGCGGTCACCCGGCGCAAGAGTAGCGCACCGCGCTACTCTTGCGCCGCGGTAATTTAAAGGACCCCGCGCCGGGCCCGCAGGCGGCGGGAGGAATGCCAACCCCCCCGGGAGGGCGGGAGGGGACGCCAAATAGCGGGACCCCCCCGCCAAAAACGGGAGAGTTGGCATGTATGATCTAATATTCTAAACATTTTACTTATAATTCATCTGTGTTAGTGAGGTGTATGCAGCGATTGGAGATCTATAGCGCCTCTCTACAGTGCAGTACTACATGTCCTGTACTGCTCTTACATGTATGAGTGAGGTGCATGCAGTGATTGGTGGGCTACAGCACCTCTCTACAGTACAGCACTACATGTCCTGTACTTCTTTTACATTGTATTAGTGAGGTGCATGCAGTGATTGGCGGTCTATAGCGCCTCTCTAACAGTACAGTGCGGTACTACATGTCTTGTACTGCTCTTACATGTATTAGTGAGGTGCATGCAGTGGGTTGTGGGGCTATAGCAACCTCTCTACAGTACAGTGCAGTTTCTACATTTCCTATACTGCTCTTACATGTATTAGTGAGGTGCATGCAGTGATTGGTGGTCTATAGCGCCCTCTACAGTACAGTGCGGTACTACATGTCCTGTACTGCTCTTACCCTGTATTAGTGAGGTGCATGCAGTTTGGGTTTCCAGTCCTATAGCACCTCTCTAAGTACAGTGCAGAACTACATGTGCTGTACTGCTCTTATATGTATTAGTGAGGTGCATGCAGTGATTGGTGGTTAATAGCCTCTCTACAGTACAGTGCGGTACTACATGGCCTGTACTGCTCTTACATGTATTATTGAGGCGCATGCAGTGATTGGTGGTCTGTAGCGCCTCTCTACAGTACAGTGCGGTACTACATGTCCTGTACTGCTCTTACATGTATTAGTGAGGTACATGCAGTGATTTGCAGTCTATAGCCTATCTACAGAACAGTGCAGTATTACATGTCCTGTGCTGCTCTTACAGGTATTAGTGAGGTGCATACAGTGATTGGTGGTCTATAGCACCTCTCTACATTACAGTGCAGTACTACATGTGCGTTACTGCTGTTACATGTATTAGTGAGGTGCATGCAGTGATTGGAGATCTATAGCGCCTCTCTATAGTACAGTGCAGTACATGTCCTGTACTGCTCTTACATGTATTAGTTAGGTGCATGAAGTGATTGGTGGTCTATAGCCCCTCTCTACAGTACAGTGCGGCACTACATGTCCTGTACTGCTCTTACATGTATTAGTGAGGTGCATGCAATGATTGGTGGTCGATAGCACCTCTCTACAGTAGAGTGCGGTACTAAATGTCCTGTACTGCTCTTACATGTATTAGAGAGGTGCATGCAGTGGTTGATGGTCTAGTAGCTCCTCTCTACAATACAGTGCAGTACTACATTCCCTGAGCTGCTCTTACATGTATTAGTGAGGTGCATGCAGTGATTGGAGGTCTATAGCGCCTCTCTACAGTACATTGCGGTACTACATATTCTGTATTGCTCTTATATGTATTAGTTAGGTGCATGTAGTGATTGGTGGTCTATAGCGTCTCTACAGTACAGTGCGGTACTACATGTCCTGTACTGCTTTTATATGTGCCAGATTGAGCGGCTCCTTTGGGCAGCAGATGAGGGCCTCATTTTCTTTGTTTTCTGATCCATGGTGTATAAAGTACATGACCCTAAAAGCTCCTGTCCTCATCACAGAAAGTGATTTCCAGCTCACAGCAGCTCTCCATGATGTTGTATGGAAGGACGCGCTTTATCTGGATTATTATTTGTTCCTTTTTTCTTTAACCTTCATTTTATATTACGTTGGTGACATTCTTGGGTCTCTGAACCAGATACCAAGTTGTGGTCTCAACACACAATGGTCGTCCTGGAACCAACTTATAATGTATGTTGAGGGAGCGCTGTATCTTTGTGCCTTTATAGTTATAAATATGTACACGCACTTTCTGTTGTGTGTATCTGAGTGTATCTTCATAAGTATGCATAGTGTGTACTTGTATTCACGCACTTCTATTGTGTATATGCCAATACATAGGCTTGAATGCATGAATATATAATTTGTGTGTTTATTATTTTAAGGCAAGGGTTCCATACTCATTATCACTGAGGGCCACAGCGGCATGATGGTTGCTCTTGGAGGGTCATGGTCAGTCAATGGCTGAACGTCATATGAGGTGAAATAACAGCCAACTGATTCCACTTCTTCAGGACCAACCTTCCTACCATGGAAGGGGCTTGAGTGGGGCTGCCGGAGCTGCGCCACCACCTGTGAGTAGCTGAACAGAGCAAGGTAATGGTGAACATCAGAGGTTCAAATCAAAGATGGCGACTGCTCCCTGTGCCAGCACCACCGCCTCTGTCAGGCTCTGGCTGTGTCCTGAGGACAGTGTAGAGCCTGTCCTTTTGGGACTGGCCCTTGGCCATCCCTACTCGTTGTGTAAAATCTCTTGAAGGCCACATACAATGACGTGGAGGATGTTTCAGCCCCCAAGCCATAACCTTAATGCATGTTTTAAGGGGAGCAATACCGTGTATTCCTACCCATATAATATACAGTATCTCACAAAAGTGAGTACACCCCTCACGTTGTTGTAAATATTGAGTTATATCTTTCATGGACGCCACTGAAAATCTGACACTTTGATACAATGTAAAGTAGTCAGTGCCCGGCTTGTATAACAGTGTAAATTTGGTGCCCTCAAAATAACCCAAAACAGCCATCAATGTCTAAACCGCTGGCAACAAAAGTGACTAAACCCCTAAGTGACAATGGAAAAATTGTGCCCAAAGAGTCAATATTCTGTGTGGCCGCCATTATTTTCCAGCGCTGCCTTAACTCTCTTGGGCCTGGAGGTCACTAGAGCTTCACAGGTTGCAGCCACTGGAATCCTCTTCTCTCCTCCATGACGATATCACGGAGCTGGTGGGTGATAGAGACCTTGCGCTCCTCCACCTTCCGTCTGAGGAGGCCCCACAGATGCTCCATAGGGTTTAGGTCTGGAGACGCTTGGCCAGTCCAGCACCTTTACCCTCATTTTCTTTAGCAAGGCAGTGGTCGTCTTGGAGGTGTGTTTGGGGTCGTTGTCATGTTGGATACTGCCCTGCGGCCAAGAAGTTAGGGGATCATGCTCTGCTTCAGGATGTCACAGTACATGTTGGTATTCATGGTTCCCTCAATGAACTATAGTGTCCCACAGCCGGCAGCACTCATCCAGCCCCAAACCATGACACTCCCACCAACATGCTTGACTGCTGACAGACACACTTGTCTTTGTACTCCTCACTTGGTTGCTGTCACACATGCTTAACACCATCTGAACCAAATAAACTTATCTTGGTCTCATCAGACACAGGACATGGTTTCAGTAATCCATGTCCTTAGTCTGCTTGTCTTCAGCAAAATCCATCTTTAGAAGAGGCTTCCTTCTGGGACGACAGCTATACAGATGAATTTGATGCAGTGTAAGGCCTATGGTCTGAGCACTGACAGACTGACCCCCCTCCCTGTAACCTCTGCAGCAATGCCGGCAGCACCCATCTCTGGATATGACACTGAACTTGTGCACTTCTTTGGTCAACCATGCCGCGGCCTGTTCTGAGTGGAACCTGTCTTGCTAAACCGCTGTATGGTCTTGGGCCCCGCGCTGCAGCTCAGTGTCAGGGTGCTGTCAATCTTCTTACAGCCCAGGACATCTTTATGTAGAGCAACAATTCATTTTTTCAGAGCCTCAGACAGTTCTTTGCCATGAGGAGCCATGTTGAACTTTCAGTCACCAGTATGAGAGAGTGTGAGAGCGACAACACTATATTTAATACACCTGCTTCCCATTCACACCTGAGACCTTGTAACACTAATAAGCAACATGACAGCATGTAGAGAAAGTGGCAAATTGGGCACAATTTGTCCATTCTCACTTAGGGGTGTATTCACTATTGTTGTCACTTAGGGGCGTACTTACTTTTGTTGTCACTTAGGGGTGTACTCACTTTTATTGCCAGTGGTTTAGACATTGATGACTGGGTTGAGTTATGTTGAGGACAAAATTAAACTGTTATACAAGCTGTACGCTGACTACTTTACATTGTATCAAAGGGTCAGATCCTCAGTGTTGTCCCATGAAAAGATAGAATACAATATATACAAAATTGTGAGGGGTGTCCTTACTTCTGTGAGACACTGTATGACACACTATTGCAGATGTGGGTGTGTTGCTACACTTGTGAGGGCACTGACCTCTTCCTACACCTGCATTGTGGAGGCTTCAGCCCTCGTGAGGTCTCTCTGTGTTTGTAATCATGACCCCCTCCTCCATGCCTCTGTGGTGCAGATTGTTGCCTTGTCGGGACTTATGTAACCTTGTGAATTTGGTCTCAATACAAGGGAAAAAATATAACTAGAACCAGAGTAGCAACTTCGGATATGATGGGGGAAAAGCATATGGTAGACCCTGGGAGCTTTGGATTTTAATGGGAAAGGGGGGGGGGGGGGGCATTTCATACAGCACTGGAGCTTTGGATTGGATGAGACAAAAGGTAAAGGTTTTGGGTTTATTTAAAGGGGACTATATCATACAGCCCCAGAGCTGTGGATTTGATGGGTTTAGGGGTAGAGGGTTTGAGTTTATTTGAAGGGGGGTATGTGATGCAGCCAAAGAGCTTTGGATTTGATGAGGTGAGAGGTAAAGGCTTTGGGTTTCTTTGAAGGGGATAGAAAGATACATCCCAGGAGCTTTGGCTTTGATGTGTTGATGGATAAAGGCTTTGGGTTTATTGGAAACGGCGGTATGTGATGCAGCCCTGGAGCTTTGACTTTGATGGGTTGAGGGATAGAGGACCAGGAGCTTTGGGTTTGATGGGTTGAGGGATAGAGGACCAGAAGCTTTGGCTTTGATGGGTTGAGGGATAGAGGACCAGAAGCTTTGGGTTTGATGGGTTGAGGGATAGAGGACCAGAAGCTTTGGCTTTGATGGGTTGAGGGATAGAGGACCAGAAGCTTTTGGTTTGGGATTTGATGGGTTGAGGGATAGAGGACCAGGATCTTTGGGTTTGATGGGTTGAGGAAGGGACAAAGCTTTTTCTTTTTAGGGTTGAGGTGAGGAAGAAACTTGGGTTTATGGGTTTAGGGGGAAAGGACCAAAGCTTTGCTTTTATTTGAGGGATAGAGGGCCCGAAGCTTTTGTTTGATGGGTTGAGGGGTAAGGACCAAAAAACTTTTGGGTTTTAGGGTTAGGGATGAGGACCCCGG